>JASKDV010204284.1:0-10686 GCA_032466395.1 Aegires albopunctatus
GTTATCTTTATACATATGAATGATGAAGATTAACATTCATCTGAAGGGTTTTGGGTGGTTAGATGTTAACATTGAAGGCTTCTGTAAAATAGCCATTGTGTGACATTTCTCACTCCACCTTTTGAGAATGGCTCATATGATCACATATCCATTACTACCAGGTTTTTTTTACTTGGAAAATGGGAATTGGCTTTGTTTTAAGCATTGATGTTATATCTTTTCACTATCATTATTCATTATTGACTTTTGTTTTCTCTGCTTATTCTTTTTTCAACAGCAAGATGTTGAAGAAGTAAAAGCAGATCCAGAGTGTGAGAAGATAGAAGACGAATTGAAGAAACTGTTTTTCCAGCTGGATGCATTGAGCAATTTCAGATACACACCAATGAAGGTACGACATCTTCCACTTATCTCTCTTTATTTTTTTATTTTTTTTATTTTGTTGTTGTTGATAGATACCGCAATACATTACTGTGTGTTTTTTTGTTAAATAACTCCCTTCTTATAGATCATTTGCCTTATAGAAGTATTAAGTTTAGTTTATTAAAGCTCAAATCTGTTGCCACTTGGAAACATTTGCTCAGCTTATTGCAAATTTTCCTCAGAAGCCACTTGATAGTTGAATCTTATTTTTCGTAGAAGAAAAATAAAAAAGGTAGAAAAACAGTGGTGAGTGAAAAACTGAGGTGTTTAAAAATTTACCTCTTTTAAACTATATAATTCTGCAATATTCTCTAAAACCATGTATTTGAATGGTTTTCGACATGATACTTTTTTAATGTTTATTTACTTTCTCTTGAAATGGGATTTGATGATTTCAAGAGTCGCACAGTCGGTAAGCAAAACTGTCGACTTTCCGACTTGCCGACGGTGTCGCGACTGTGTCAATATAAGCAAATTGGAGATTCTAGGCATATGTGAGCACAAAAAGATCGATTGGGTCGCGATTGTCGGAAAACATGCAGGTCTACATACAGAGTGCTTAACACAAAATTTAAAATAATTTGTAAAGTATTTTTAAAATATAGATTTATATTCCTAGATCAATACAGATAAAACCACAGGTTTTGTGTAATTGAACACACATCAGGTGGTGACATTCTTCAATAAATGTTTCTTATGATGTATCATATATATAAACTAACAACTAAAATTAGAGAAAAAAATAGCAGGAAAGATAATTATTGAATACTTTGTCACAAACTGTTTCATGGATGATAAAATCTTGGCATTGTTAAATCAGAAATAAGTTTATTTAATCCTAATAATAAAACTATAGCTATAGCTGAGAAATCATTAAATATTTGTAAATTTGGTATATGGAGAAAAAAGTTCAGACAATCCGGTGAAGATTCACATGCAGGTCTATGTATGTATTATGTTATATTTGGTTGTTGTTGTTTTTTCTGTACTGTTAGTTATGCATCAAATCAAAGACTCAAGTAAATCTCTGATGATGAACAAAACTCTCTGAAATTTGTACACAAATGTTTGAAGATTATGTGTTGTTATGTAACATTTCAAATCAATTTTATGGTTCTTTCTTATTTTATAGGCTGTCAGACTTGTGACCTTTTTAATGGGCCACTTTATATACATTTTTGAAATTTGTAAACACATTTAAAAAGCATGATTTATATTTGATAATTAGGAACCAAACTAGTAATTTTGACTATTTCATGTTTTATTATGTCACTCTTGTTCTTCAATTTAGCCTGGGTCAGAGGTCAAGGTTATTGTCAACACACCTGCCATTACTATGGAGGAAGTGGCACCTGTGGCTACTGCTGATTCAGACTTATTGGCACCAGAAGAAATTTGTGTAAGTTCTTAACAGATTCTTTCAAAATTAATTTTTATAATGAATAGAATTCTAAGTCTTAAATGAGATGTTGATTACTGCTATAGTCAGAGAATTTGCTTTGGTTATTATGTAATTGGCTTCTGGCAAAAGCTTGCTTGTTCTCTCCAAAAAGATCTGTGAAAGTTGACAATGGCTAGCTGTAAAAAAATAAATAAAAAAATACTGGCCTGAACATTAAATAACACATGATAAATTAAATAGGTTCTAATTGTATGTCATCTTATATACATCCTAAGGTTAATTTCTTGATCGATTTTTAAAATTGAAATTATTTTCACTTGGCCCCTTTCATTTTTGCAAATTCTGCTCAGGTCTGAATTTAACTCATTTTTGTTGGTAGACAATCAGTTAAATAAAATGAAGCTAGTCTTTCTCTTTTGGAAATTATGACAGAGAGTTAATAAAGTGGATTATGATTATAGCTTTTCAAGGCTATTTCCCTTAAACCCTATCCAAACGTTTTCTTGTCAAAATTATATTTATTCAGAGGAAGGAACTTTATCTCTATAGTTATTATAGTTTTTATTTCCATTTAGACCATCGGTTAGCTTTCAATTTAATCTTGGTCCCAACATTTTAATTACATAGACTTTAAATGCTGATTGTTATCTTTACAGGCTAAGAAGAAAGGTGAACTTAAGGCAGACGATGAACGAGATGAAACAGACAAGAAACGAGCCAGGAGACAAAAGAAGTCAGAGAAGAGAGAAAAGAAGAAGGATAGAGAGGCAAGGGAGAAGCTCGTGGAGAAACTGAAGCCAGGTTTAGGCAACAAGTACAGCAAGCAAAAAGCATTGAAACAACTGGAGGAAATAAGCAAGTCCAGCAAAAATGTCACCATGATCAAGGTAGGTTGATAAAGCACGAGAGTTGTGTGAAAAATACTTTACCATGATCAGCCTGCAGTCAAAAGGTAATCCTACTTGTACTTGCTCTGAAGTTGAGTCCATTGAAGAGAATATTCCAGTCAGCTTGCAGTCAAAACTAAGTGATTTCATGATCTATGCTCTGTGATCTAACTCTAACATTGAGCATTGGGAGATACTCTCTTATGTTTTTCTCATGGCAATCTCTTGTTGTTGGGGTAAAAACTGATCAAACCATTTTGACTTTATGCTACCAAAAGCATTGATTTCTTTTATATACTTCCCAGGGAGTTGGGAATACTTTATATTAATTTATTTGATTGAATTAACCATGGAGACTGTCCATAACTTTTATATACATGCATCATTAAAAAGGAATCTCAAATTGACATAATTTGCTTTGTTGACTATTACAATTACAGTTTTTTTTTAATATTCTTTGTTCCCCTCGAGGTATCCTTGTTTAATTTGAATTACAGTGAAAACTGCTTGATTCCAATTCCTTGTAATGTGATAATGATTTTGAATTCCAACTTTAATCAATGGGAAATAACCGAGTATAAATTGTTAGGCCAAGTGTCACTAAGTTGCTAATCTTCGATCGTTATCGAGGTTGACTCTGAAATTCACCCTTCCACGTCTCTCTCTCTCTCCATCGTTCTCCACCCGTCCCCGTCTATATTTATCATTTTCTTTTTTTAAAAAATATAATGTTATCTCGCTGACACCCCAAAATCATTCTGTAGTAATTGTGGCAAAGCTTGTCTAAATTTTGTTATATTTAACTTTAATTAAGCCTAGAGAGATACATTATGCCATATTATTAGTATGACAATTTGATCATGAAAGTAGGCCTTGGACCTTATATAGAACTTTATTTCTTTTTTTTTTTCTTTTTTTTTTTTGGTACTTTAGTTTTGTTTTTTTTTCTTTGTCTTTTAATTTCTAGGGAGACAACAAGAAACTTTCATCCTCAACAGCATTTTTCACAGAACTTCAAGATGAAATGCAAACCAAAGTAAAGGCTAGGAAAGGTGCGATGGAGAAAAAGAAGAAGAAAGTTGATCCTAGCAAGTTAATGTTATAGCATTCTGCCTTGAGGTTTAAATCACAAGTCTTTAATAATTCATCCACAGTCATTTTCAGCAATTGTTGTTGTTATACTACAATAATGGAAATAAAACTATTTTAAAAATTCAAATGCAAGAAAATTATTTTTTGTGTACTTTTATTACTTTTCTATTTTTTTTAAAATTATATTTTAGCACAGCTGGAATCAAATTGCTTAAATAATAATCAGTGATTTTTAAGTTATCATTATATGATGTTCCTGGTCACCAGTATTGTCCCCTTTGATTTGCTTGGTGGCAGTTATGCTTATCAGTAATGTTATTATGACTGTAAGTATGCAGGATACTTCTATTCACAACCCCAAAATAACCAAATTTATGGGCACGACAGTAACAACTTTTAAGACTGCATCCTAATGCCTTTCACGGTGTGTTTTTTTTTATATAAAAAGGGTGTTGTAACCTCACACATTCCTTTGGTCACACTATCAATATCAAGAGTTACACTGGCAACTGGACCATGATTAGGATGAGTTCAGCAAAGAACATCGGTAGTCTTCACAGTGATGGGGGTTCTTACTAATCAGGGATTTTTCTTGTTTGTACAACCCGGTTCTATAAGTTCTCAGATAATTAAAGTTAAAGCAAAGCTGTCAAGTGGTATAAAGTGGAACATAATTATTCCCATTGACCAAATATCCTTATATCCATCTATCTAGACCAGGGGTTCTTAAACTTTTTTGGTCACGCCCCCCTTTGCAACTTTCACCAGAAGTCACGCTCCCCTCCCTCCTCACCCCTTTTCTTTGATTTGAACCTTCTGTAGACTCCCATCATATCCCCAAAACAAGAGCGTTTTAAAGTAAATAAAAATAACTTTTTTTTCAATATTTTATGCACAGGAAGGGTGTATATACGTCATTCGTTTATTGTTTTTTAGTGTACCCGCGGGGAAAAAGAAAGTGTTCATCAGTTTTCTAGATATCAAAATGTTTGAAAACTGTGGAAAATATGTTTGATAAATGTCTCACATGAGCCACAAAAAAATGCGTTATTTAAATGAAATACAATTAATTTATTGAAAAGAGAAAAGTACTCCAAAAAGACACCCAAGCCCACCCCTATCAGAATGCAGGACTGATTAATATCAAGTGTGCCTGCCTCGAGCTGTGGTTGCCACTCATTTTATCTTCGCACTGAATTGGTCACATAATTTATAAATTGGATTCAGATTTGTGGAACGTTGTTTCATTCTTCAATCAATGCGTAATATACGAGATAGTTCATCACTTCCTTGTTGTGAGATTATGATTTGTCACTGAAAAGAATCCCCCATCCTCCATCAATGAATTAGCCACGGAATGCAATGTTGAGCCCTGAATAATTCGCCTAAAATTTATTGGGGAACATGACTGTATTCCAACCCAGTTGGTATATATGGGCGTATGTTGCTCTCTAGGTTTGGCGTCTATCTTTCCAATTACTCAATAAAATTTAATATCTTCGGGGTTGTCTCCTACTTTGGCCATCAACTCTCCCTCTAGTTAAATCTATTTGTTTTTAATTTTAAGGGATGCGTAGAGGTTGGGAAGTTTGTGTATTCTTCAGAATTCAATGAAGCCAAAGTACATAAGTACTTGTTTAATGACAAACGCACAATTTGTGACGATGCTCCTATTTTTTAAATGCAACGGCTGATTGAGACCATCCATAATTTCCAAAATGACACAAGCCAACATCAGTTGAAACCCATGCGTTGTGAATGAAATCATGAGCCGGGGATCTTGTTGTCCATGGCTTATGAGGAAATTGTGTCACTTCCCCATCATCTCATAAATAAAACTTGTATAAACCTCTCGATAAGCCCCGAATAGCTCTGTGAAACAGCAGCGACTCAAAATCGAAATCCTTGCACAAAGTAAGAGACAATAATGCTATCCCTGGCAACAACTGCTTTATTGTTCAATTGACCACCCTGTATGACAATATCAATTAACTCTGGCTTGTCATTCACTGCAGAAAGAAGACGTCTGAAGAATAATCCTTCCCTGTTGATCACTCGACATTGTTCTGGCCATAGAAATAAATATACATATGTGTATACCCTCGTTTAATTATATATTCTGACAACACTTCTTTTATCGTGAATTCATTCCAATATTTAATATTCATAGTGACATTGACATCAGATTCTCACCAAATTTTACCATTTCAGGGCATTGCAATCGACACTGAGGTAACGCTTTACAAACATCTTCTTTAGTACTCCTTTCAAGGGGTCGTCAGAACAAGATATCTATCCTCTATTGAAGTGAAGACGATTTTATACATGTAAATCGAATGTAGGATGTGAGAACAATTTTGAGCAACATAGTTGTCTCATCAAATTGGCTGGCGTAAAAGACACATCAGTGTTTCGACAAAGCTTTATTTTTGTAAAATTGTTTTTCTAATGATCTTAAAAGGTATTTTATTCACTCCAATAGATAACAGATAATGAATTCTTACCATTGATGACTTTATTTTGAAAGATTCCTTGATAGGAAAGCATGCCATTGGTTTGTCTTTCTTGAAGTGCTTGGGTTTTTGTATGAAGATGTTGCAAACGATGATTTAGCCCTATAGCCTATAGCATGGTTTCTTAGAATTAAGGAAAGATCTCTCAGGCTGTAAGTCGGCAATCTAGATGTGTCTGGAATTGCTGCTTCTCGTGGTTGGGATTATACTCAGGGTTAGCTTCGAAATTTTATAGTTTAATCAATGGTATTTAGGCAACATAAATAAAAATAAATCCATGTAATGTAAATTGTAATAAAAGGAATGGTGTTGCTCAGGTCGACTTCATCCAAGTCAACTGCCCAACCTTTCGCTCCCCCCTTGGGAGCCCTTCACGCTCTCCCCCCCCCTCCCCGCCCCAGTTTAAGTACCCCTGATCTAGACTAATTTCATTTTCTGCGTCAAAAAAAAAGGGGGGGTGGGAGATATTAAAGAAGGGATTTTTGCATATTGTACTGAATCTGCCATACCATGCTCTCAGTTCATCGTGTATCGAATTTCATTGGTTTAAGCTAGACCTTTGGAGCCTTGTTTCGCGACCAAAGAAGGGTCCATCACCCGTCCGTCCAAGCCTGCATTGGTGTCGTGAACCCCCGAGAGGAGCTCTTTGACGATGTTGCAACCAGCGGACTCTTTAGACTCGTATAGAGTAATTAGAGCTCTGGGTCTCTCGCGCGCGCATTTGATGGATTCTGCTGCTTAATAATTTTATTCGCGGCTCGCTTTACCGATATAGTTCAAGGTATGAGATTGAGTTTGAGGGATAACTGGAGGTGCAGTAGCTGAGAGGGTCGAGTGTAAGAATCACTAAGAATACAGATCGAAAGATGTCTCGATCATTAGTTTTCTTCTCTATCAAGAAAAGTTAACCCAAAAGCTTCCCTAGAACCAGGTGTGTAAATGAGTACCTGGCCGTTAATATAGGCCCAACACTTAGGCTGCAAGTCATGCGTTTGTATTCTGTGTGGCTATCAGCCAGGGGATTGTTATAAGATTATAAAGCGCCATGGACACACATTAGCTGTATATAGTATGTTACCATAATTGAATACGTCTTTTTATGCAATAGAAGGTAAAAACATTGCGGTCATGTGTAGTAAATGTTTTTTTCTATTTCCTGAAATAGATGGGAATTATAAGTTGACTTGAAGTATTTGATAATTATGGGAAGTTGACCTCGGAAATTCAGAATGTTTGGACTTTCCAACAAGTATGTCGATATGTAAAGGAGAGGGAGGTGGGTGAAAGAAGGGTTGTTGTTTTCCTTTGGTTTTTGTTTCGTAATTTCCTTTTGTTTTTTAATGAGATATGTAATTAATAACTGTATTACATGTATATTGTTTATCTATATCCGACAGTGAATCTAGAAAACAATATTTATTAGCTTCAAACTTTGAGAAGAAATTTAACTTATTCGGTGTTTGCTGGGCCTCGTCTGTGCGCTCCGGTTAATACGACTCGTGACATTAATCCTGTGTGATATAGTATATAGAAGCATGTGATACGCAAGTGTCACGTTATAGATCACACTGTCATTGTGACGTAGGGCATTTCACATCACGTGACCTTGATATGCCGACATATCCAGGCTAGTATGTGGCGTCGTTTGATTCACCTGCCTAGGTCATGACAATGGCGTATCATCAGAACGTGTACACCATGGCTTTATTATCTGGTTGCGTGTCTCCACTATCTAAATTATTTCTCTCTAGTCTGTCCAAACTGATCGTTGTGGGCTGTAATCCTATTTTTATATCTTTAAATTTATTGGTATCAATCATTATCATCAATGTAATGATAATAATCATGCATGTAATAATAATGATAATAATAATAATGATGATAATAATAATAATAATAATAATAATAATAATAATAATAATAATAATAATAATAATAATAAGGATAATTTTGACGATGATGTTCATGATAATAATACTGTAATAGTAATCATGATCATCATCATCATCGTCATTGTCATTTCATCAGTGTTGTCGTCATCACCTCCGCCATTCACCTCTTCCGCACGGTTATCATATTCATTTTCATCACCATTATCGTCATCTTTATTTCCATTCCATCATCATCATCACCATCATCAGCTGCAGCAGCAACATCTTTATCAACAATAGCAACAACGTCCAAATGAAAAATTATATACGTAGTGTAGTTTCACATTTTCACATGCATCGGGTAGGCTGGATTGGTAGTAAAACAACTACATGTATGTTGAACACAAAATAAAGGTATGATATAAAAAACAAAACAAATGCAATGTAAATATGTGTGATATAGATGTGAGACATTTGCATTGGATTTCAAGTAATCCTATCAAGAGAAAAGAAAAGTAACACAAGCAAAAACGTTACAATTACAACAAAAAGAATAAGGTAAAGTAGATAGGATATGATATACTAGTTCTTTGTGGAAGACATCAACGGACATCAATAGAGAGGCGCTAGACTTAGACTAGAACGGAGGTTGTCACTTGAGCGAGTAGTTAAGCGAGTGAAATGCCGACAGGACGCTTGAGCGAGTAGTGCCGACACGCCAAATGGACGCTTGAACGAGTCTTCGACTTGTATCATTTTTGTTTCTTTTATATTTATTTTCCCTTTCTTATATTGGGAACATTGATCTATTTGGAATGTAATAATTTCCCTGTTATCATTTTAATAATTACGGGACTGAAATAATATATATAATTAATTCAACATTATCATTGACAATTTTGAAAGCATTATTTACAAGACAGATGGTGAGAGGGATATATGTCTCATGAATTCGCGTCCTGTGATGGAACACTTTATTTAAGAAGTCTTTTATTTCTCCCCGATGGTCATCTTTGATGATCTGATCACGCCTTTTTTTGTTGGTGTAATTAAATGTTCTAGATGATTAGTTTTCGAACAGCTTTGAACTAAATGTCTCCAAGAAAAATAAATGTTTGGACTATGATGCTTGAGGACGTGCTTTAATTTTCTATGAAAATATTCACAACTATTTGTTCCTGTCTTTACATTAAGTTCAGCGTCTGCCCAAAATGTGTGTGTGTGTGTGTGTGTGTGTGTGTGTGGTGTGTGTGTGTGTGTGTGTGTGGGGGGGGATGTTAAGTTTGTTTCAACGTAGTTAGTGAGCAGGTAGTCTGCAAACTTGCCGACTTGCTGGTCATCCAGTCTGTCTGCCATTAGGTCGTAAGCGAAAGCATCCTCCACATTATCTGGAGCCAGGTGCAGCCCAAAACAGGTTTTGAGCCATGGACCGTTCTCGTTTTCTTTGACTTTGTAGTCGGTGATGAGACCATTATTGTTTACTGTTTTCAACCTATCGTGTCCCATATGAAATATGCATCCTTTTATTGCGGGGATAGAAAATTCTTTGCGAACAGCACTGTGAACAATGTCAGGTCCAAACGAGACTCGCTCAAATGGACACGTAACGCAGGTAGCAAATTGTGTCTAGGTGAGAGTGAGAGTACAATAGAAATAACTTCAAAGTAGATAAGTAAACCAAACCTTTAATCTTCTTTGATCATATTTAATGGGTCTCACTCGCTCAAGTGGGTCGAAAGTGGTCCACTACTCAAGTGACATGCTGTCGACTAGAACCCCCATGGAAGAAGGAAGTTGGCCACCAAAGGCAGACCTGGAACAGGACTATAACGGCGGAACTAGGGAAGATTGGTGAAGTGAAAGCTTGTCATCAGCTAAATGAATGGCACCCAACAGATTGAGCTGGAAAAATGTCATGTCAGCGAATGGCGTCACGTGGGTAAAGATTGGGACTAATTGGCTGTTTGCGTATTATTCTCATACAGCGCATGTTTGGCTCATAATAAAGACAATATAGCACAGTATACTTTTGAGGTGGGGCTGAAGCCCCGAAGCCCCACCCCACCTGACGCCGCTGGGTCAGCCCTAAGCTCCCAAGGGGGCTTTAAGGAAGGATGATGATGAAAGATTGATTTATAGTCCGTATCTTCACTCCTTGCAGTATCAAAGACTTGAAATCGATTATCCCATCGGAAGCATATTTCACATACTTATTTTCTCAACTCCCAGGGGAGCGTAGAGCTACTAAATTGATTATCAGCGTTTTACCTTGTAGCTCACTAGCACGATCTTATTTTGCCTATACCCGATATTCTTTAAATTCGCTACCGATACGTGAGTTCTGCAAAGACACTTTCCCGGGACTTAGAGTCGAATGCAGACCCAGCGATAATCGAACTCACGACCTTTCAATTGCAAACCAACCACGATGACACAATGGAAAACATCATGGAAAAAGTGAACAAACAATCAACAACCCAACTGTATTCAAACCCCCC
>JASKDV010204295.1:0-10686 GCA_032466395.1 Aegires albopunctatus
GGTGACCGCTATGAAGAGGGTAAATATATAGGAAAAACGCAAGGGTGTCACAGACCAGTGGCCGTTAGTACAGGTGGTCGCTATGGAGAGGTGACCGTTAAGGCAGGTTTGATGTTTTGGGCTCTATATACTAATCCTACAATCAATTTTCTATTGAATTTGGTTGTTATTTTGCAAAAAAAATGCTCTCTATATTTCCTTATTTGATGTCTATTTTTTCACTATTAACTTCTCTCTTAACTGCAATTAAGACATCTCCACCTATTCTATCACCTCTATCTTTTCTGAATATGTTATAGTCTGTTAAGTTTATTTCACTATTCCTTATGGTATTATCAAGCCAGGTTTCAGTTCCTATGATTAAGTCTTGGCTTTCAATCATCATCAATAACCATCTTTTGACATTTCAATTAGAGCAACAGCATGTTTTACTTAGTGACCCCCAAAGCCTTTGGTCATCTGCTGAGTCTAGATATAGATCTATAATTATTAAGGTATTATTATTATTATTATTATTAAATATTATTATTATTATTATTATTATTATTATTACTAAAGTATTATTATTATTATTAAAGTATTATTATTATTAAAGTATTATTATTATTATTATTATTATTATTATTATTGTTGTTATGTTATTCTCCCTTTTCAGGTTTTGAGATGGCTGCTGTCTGTCGCTTTTTTGATTTAGGTCCCTTCTCACAGATTGCTCAGTGGCAGAGGCAGAAAATGGAATAAATTATGTACAATTATCCACATTTAATCTCACTCTCCCCGGCGCCTTAATTCTTTCATGTGGTTCTTTGAAAGTGATGTTATCGATTCTTGCTGGATAAATGTGATTTAAGTATGAGTACAAGCCATCTCAGCAGAAAATATCTGAATTATGTACAAATGTATTAACATCAGCTGTCAATTAATTTAGACTAAGTAATTTTCAACAAACAGGTATATTCCTAGATTGGATAGTTTAAAATTTAAATACTTCATTATGAAAATATGTAAAAGGCAACATTGCTTCTTACCCCTATTGGGTATAGGCCACGCACAAACAATTTTTATTTTTTTTTCTATCTTGGGCTATCTTTACAAGCTTACTCCACGTAATGTGAGCCCCATCTCTTGTACAGTAGAACTCGCTTTAGTAGACATTGCTGGGACCATTGAAATCATGTCGAGTGAAGAGAAAGTCGACATAAGAGATTGCAATAGGTTTGAAGATGAGCAAGGGAATTTATCGTCATAATTGTGTATAAGTAATACTAATAGAATGAGTATGTGTGTATTTACGTGTGTATCTGTGTGTATGAATGAGACGGGGGACGTTCACGATACACTCCCTATATCAATAGATATATGCCGACCAAGGAAATTCTTTACGAATGTGGTGACACTGACACTTGAGGTCACAGCTGAAGAAGGAACTGGGTCACCATGATTGGAGACTACTTAGAATCATCATTGTATTATCCACAATTTGGAAACTACTTAAAATCATCATTGTATTATCCACAATTTGGAGACAACTAAGAATTATCATTGTATTATCCACAATTTAGATACTACTTAGAATCATCATTGTATTATCCACAATTTGGAGACTACTTAGAATCATCATTGTATTATCCACAATTTGGAGGCCAAGTTAGGCTATTGCATATGAACAACGAAAGTAAATTCTCCAAAATTATCTGGAATGGAACATCTGAAATTGTATATCGGGGCCCCTGGGGACATATAGATTACCAGGGAAGAAATGGGAAAAAAGTTGTCTTGAACCTAATCTCAAATTCTGTCATCTGTAATATTGAAAGCAATTATAATATGTGGTGGCCCAGGAGAACCAGATCTTTTTTGTTGTTGAGATAACGGGCTTCAAAGTAAAAAATTGCAAATTATATGCCTTTTGGCTTATTGATGAAATCCAACACTTTACTCTTTCTCCTTTCTTTCACACCTATTTTCAATGTTTAAAAATCATTTTATTCTTTAATGATTTATTGACCCTACCTACTCATCGAATTTGATGTCCATTTTACTTTAAAGGCTTTTTTTTTTTCTCTCTCAATTTCTCATTTCCTCACTTTAAGTTCTTTAAAACAGAATATTTTTGGTTCTTATACAGATAATTTCCTGAAGTAAAGTGCAGTGTGCACAGAATTAAACAGGGAAAAAACTGGATATCAATCACTTAAAATGGATGTCAGTTGTCAGGGAGGTTTGATCATTGATAGGGCTGTCCTCGACCACCACACACGTTTCTTCATGATTGTACAATTATACATGTATTTTATTTTTCTCCCACTTCAATACTTTTGTATTCAGTCTTATCCTTTAATTTAAATCCCAGGATCAATCTTTTTTTATTTATTGCAATGGATTTACCAATACATCCTACTAGTATATGTTTCATATATATATATATACATGTAATAATAAATACACCACACACACACACACACTTGACACACACACATAGAATTTTAACACGTTTTGAAAAAATTAAGTCAGAAAACTCATTATACAAAAAAAAAACCGAAAGAAATATTATTTCAGATTAATAGAAATATAAGGGAATGGAAAAAAAAAATTGAACATCTCTAATTGCTTTAAAGTAAAATGCATAATGTAAGTTTAAATTTGATAAAAACAAATAGCAAAATATTTAGTAGACAAATTTACCTTCCTATTATTACAATTGGGTAGCATTTACCTTTATTAATCAAATAAAGGCCAGCCAGAAAATCATTTCATCTCTCTATCTCTCTTAAAAAACTGAAATGGATATGGTAGTTTTAACCCATCTCAAATAAAAATTGGAATCTCAAATAAGACACCACTTATTTTCAGCATGTTGTCACTATTTTTAATTGAGTAAAATAAATAAAAAACAAAGTAAAGTGCATCCTCTTAGTCTTACAGCACATTCCCATCAAATGTGCTCTGTGCACTTTACACTGAGTCCCTAGTAGGCCCTTACTTTTCAATATCTTTCTCAACCCTCTGAGGGCATATAATATAGAGGTGCGACCCAATGAAAGGTACTTCTCTCTCCAGCATACTGACAAGATCTGACTCTGCATATAGCCAGGTACTCATTTTACATCTGAGTATGGTGAGGAAATATGTGTTGCTTTTTTTTGCATGATGCTGAATTTGATACAACATGCCTCTCTGGACAATAATGTTTCCAACTTATCTTAAAGAGCCTTTCCCAAGGACTCACACCGCACCATTCTGTGATTCAAACCTGGAACCTTTCAATCACCAGCCTAAATATCTAACTCTAGACCGCGATGCTACTTATTACTAATAACTAATTAGACCCAACCTTAGAACTATTTTCCTATCATTTAGATCTAAAACACTCAAGATCCAAGGCAGGTTTGCTCTAAATCTTATGGTGGTTTTATGCTGTGCTAGTTGTACATGATTTGTGAAAGATTGAAAAAAGTACAAGTACATGTCAAAATCAGTACGGTAAAGAGCAATAGTCCCTTGAATTTTCATTTAACAGTTTTCTATTGTACTATGAAACCCACCCCCAATCTTGCCAATGGAAATAAAGATTTTTGCAAATAACACACAAGGGCAATACATTTTTCTATACAATATATCTGGAGATATAAAAATAATTTTAAATGCATTTTTACCTCATAAATTAATCACAAAACATAATTACATATTATGTATTTAAAATATGAAACATAACATAAGGGCCAATCATACTTCATTATCATCAGTCACTATTTCCACATAAATGCACACTGAAAACCTTCACTTTATTAGAGTCAGAGAATCATACCAAAGAGCCGCACTTTTAAAATCTTTCTCAAATTTTAAAAAGAAAAAAGGGTTGACAATTCAAATGTAATAGTAATATGATATGAAAAGCATTCAATTCATTTGCACACAAGAGATCTATACAACGTTCTAAATCTATTTTACTACTGGCGTACTGGTATACTTTAATATAAGGGTGATATTGCTCCCAAATATATTCAATCCAGCAATCTCTTGTACATTTATCAAACATATAATTTGGAAAATGGTGAAATGGTCAAATTTTGGGGGTTTTATTTAATATTCTTTTCAATTAACAGATATAAAATGTTTAATGTAGCGTACTTAAGACTCAATATAATTCCAATTCACAATTGTATGAATTACAAGGCAGGAAATTCTGAGGCTTCTCATAATAAAAGAACAAAGGCAACATTCACATCAGACTGCTGCAAACTGGAACATAACTATAAATCAACATTGTCAAACAAACCATCCTCATTGGCATCCTTGAGCACGGTGCAAAACAAGGCAGATTCAACCTGTGGCAAAAAAAAAGAACAAAGATCAAACTAAATACCCACAATTTTTTTTCTCTCTTGAATCAGCAGTAATCAAAAGATAGTGTAACAACAAAAGAAACGATACTTCAAAATGACCTCAACAGGATATACGTACATGTATGACAGGTTGTATGTAACAATAGAAACGATACTTCGAAATGACCTCAACAGGATACGTACATGTATGACAGGTTGTATTGAGTCCTGCTATAACTAACATAACAGAGAAAATGTTACTTACTACTGTGTAATTAAATGTGAGGCCACGGTTGAGTATAAATAGAATAAGAGAACAAAGATATTATATAAATATAAGCAACTCAACCAGATCAAGACTAAACAAACACAGTCAATGTTTCGATTGAAAAATCTTTATCAAGACAAACAAACAAAGAATCGATGGAATACAATACATTATACACTTATTCTAGGTGGTCCAGAGGTGATCCAAAATGAAATAAAATATTTTAAAAAATAGAAAAATTACTATTATTGTTAACATTATTATTATCATTATTATATCTATATTTCTTATCTGTATTTGATACTTCCAACCTAATTTATTTTTTGTATTGGTGTGCACGTCCTCTCAACTCTGGACCTTCATTGAACAAAGGCTTTCTTTTTCTATTTTTTTTAAATATTTATTTTATTTTGGATCACCTCTGGACCACCTAAGATAAGTGTATTGTATTCCATTGATTCTTTGTTTGTTTGTCTTGATAAAGATTTTTCAATCGAAACGTTGACTGTGTTTTGTTTAGTCTTAATCTGGTTGAGTTGCTTGTATAATATCTGTTATTTTATTCTAATTCTAATAATAGTATGGGTAGCAAAGAGAATGTAATATTATCATAATATAGGTCTAGTATTTCAAATAATATTTTCAATTGTAAATAAATGACACTTTTCATCATCATGTGAATATCATTATGAAAGAGAAATAAATAATTCTAGAATGTATTATTTACTAAACAAAGTAGATTCTAGACCTAAGACCATTTAGAAGAAAGTGGCTCGTGCACGTCTATTCTAAGCTTTTCTAGAGCAGCCAATGAACACAAAGATAAATAATGACGTCAGTCACAGTAGTCCAATCAGAGCAAAGTAGTGACGAGTATGGTAACACCCGGCCCCTCAACGTTCACTTCGAGTAAGGAGATGGTACGGGAAAGGCAGTAAAAGCTCAGTAGGTTTTTTTTAAACTTAGTAACAACTGACGGCATTTACCATCTGCCATGGCCGATTCAGAATCAAATCAAGTTGAGGTTGAAACAAAGCCGGCTCCTGAATCAGACGAACAGAAGGAGAAAAAGGTTATTGGTAAGTATGAATGAATAGTAGATCTATTTGATTCATGTTTCGTTCGTTCAATCTTTTTTATGCCTGGCTACCGTAGCTAGATCTACTAGATCTAGATCTAACCCTAAGCTGCTGCATAGAGATCAACACAGTTCGGCCACGACGATCACAATTAAAGATTATTTCTCATTTCATTTTTATAATAGATCTTCCCTCTAGATATATTAGCTAACATTTTTCTCTCCCATTTTCTTGAATAGTGTTATGTTTTTATTTCAGCTTCTGGTGTGAGTGGGACTGTAAAGTGGTTTAATGTCAAGAGCGGTTACGGTTTCATCAACCGGTAAGCTTTGTTCATTTTCCAGTTCGACTAAGCTGTCTAGATTCTATAGATCTGTTAGGCTTAGGTTAGTTGAAGATTGGCTTGTGTGTTCTCGTTCTTCATGTCATGACACGTGTCATGTTTTGAACATTAGAACTTTTTATGACGTACTTTCGTAGTATATTTTGTTGAAAATGTGTAATTAAAACACTGATGTGTAATATTCAAATGGTGAATCATCGAATTGCATGCTCAACCAGGCCACTCCTCCATTGTTCAACACTTTTTTGATGTAAGGCATCATCATCCCACGTGGGTTGCCAAGGACAAAGACTAGTGTAAAACTGGGTCATAAAAATAATTAGGTCAATTCCTGTCTGGGCTAGGCTAGATCTAGTCTAGAAATCTAGATCTAGATCTCTAGATTCTTTATTAAAGAAGATTCGATCAATAGGTTTCAGACTTCTTAGGTCAAACCGTTAGCCTGTATTCTGGAATCAAGATCTAATATCTAGAATCTAGATCAAGACCGAGACACCACTTTCACAGCTCCAAAATCTAGATCTAGATCTAGAACAACTAGAAATCTCACAGCCATTGTAGATCAAGATCTACCCCCAGGGATACCCCCCCCCCTTTTTCAGAGCAATCTAGAACAACTAGAATTCTCACAGCCATTGTAGATCAAGATCTACCCCCAGGGACACATCCCCCCCCCCCCCCCCTCTGGTCAGAGCCAAACAATTCTATACAAACATTAATATATTGTTATGAATAGTGACTTAATCTCTAAAGTACTTAAGATGAAAAGTTCTTTTCCATGTCAAAACTAAAACATTCACATTCTAGATCTATATATCTAGATCTAGATCTAGATCTAGATTTTAAATGTAAACAGAACAAGTAGATCTAATCTAGAATCTAGATCTAGATCTAGACTCTATAGGCTACAAGGTCTAGGAATCATCTCTTATTGTTGAAGTCTAGAATCCAGATCAAGGCTGATTCAATGAGATTTTATATTATTAGATCTACTAAGGAAGTGTCAATTGTAACCGTTATTCAGTAGGCTATCAATTATTCTACCCATTCTGTGATTCCCCACCCCCCTCTCTCTCTCCTTCCCTCTCTTCCTCCCTCCCCCCTCTTTGACACATAACCGCTGTAGACTAGTTTGCTCAAACACGAGTTACTGAAAGTAGCGAGCTATACTTGACATAGAGCCTATAGGCCTATGTTAAATTATCTTTTAAAGGTTATTTTTCCATAAGAGGATGATGGTAGCCTATTTGAGAAAAATGAAGAAAGTAAATGGTTTCCAACATCGCTTCTTTTGTCTGAGCATTAGATCTATTGTATGTCATTGACTCGCTCAGCCGCAATTAACATGGTATCAATTGTGATCAAGCCACTCGGTCACAAAATCTTTGATTCTTGGACAAAAGCTTGGATTGAGGCAATTGCGACCGAGTCATCCCGTAGTAAGCCAAACCTACTTCTACTAGAACTAGATCTAGATATCTATCTTTTGTTTAGGATGGTTAAAGCTACGAGCTTTATTTTGGGGTTTTTCATTGTGTTTGTTTAATGAAATGTTATCTTATTGTATCCCCATCATTATTTTTGTCAAACTTTTTGCATTTTAATTAGTAATTCCTGCTCTTCAGATGCAGTATGACATCTCTAATCGAGAAACTAGTGGATTATAAATTTGTTTCGATCAATCAGCTTTCCTGATAGAGACCTGTTACGGAGTGATGGTGTTGCAATTTACGCGGTGTGATTTCTACAGTTGCCTAAAGCCTAGGCCCCAGAGTAGCACATACACATTTTATTTTTTCTTCTTTCGTTCGTTGGGGGGTGGGGTGGGGGGGGGGTGTATATAACAACACACAAGATTTTTCTCTTTCTCTCTCACATGCGCGCCCGTGAGCACAGACTACTACACCTTCAGTCACACTTAGTGCTAGGCCTACAGCCCAAGACTACATGCATTTTGATATCATTAGATTCATACAGCCTACACTAATATAATAATATTGACTGCTTTTAACATTGATTTTTTCCCAAATGCTATCCTGCAGTAAAATAATAACAATACTAGTTCTGGTGAGAAAAGGGGGGGGGGGGGGTATGTTTGTGGGAGTGGATTAAAAAAAAACTAGCAGCAAAAGATAATTCACATGATAATGCGCAACAATAAAGAAAGAAAACAAATATAAATAAATAAACCCATAAATTGTATGT
Organism: Aegires albopunctatus; assembly: GCA_032466395.1. Lineage (NCBI taxonomy): Eukaryota > Metazoa > Mollusca > Gastropoda > Nudibranchia > Aegiretidae > Aegires > Aegires albopunctatus. Next base: position 8,221 of record JASKDV010204295.1, read on the forward strand.
TCTTTTCTGAGGGCTAGGCTTTAGGCCACTTTATAGAAATCACACCACGTAAATTGCTACATCGTCACTCTGTAGCAATTAATGCTACCATTGTAAAATACAAAAATTAAAGAGTGTCCCTTGCAATTTCGTCTCTAGCCGTGTTTCACGATTACAGAGGTCACACTGTAGCATACACGTTACAAAAGAACTTTTGAACAATGTAATAGCATTTCACTTTCAGTGAGTCAATAGATTTTATGAAGTGTATATATTGTATGTGCATGAACTTATTCAGGAAACATAGTCATCAAATGGTTATTTGTAACCAACTTTTCGCATGAATTTTTGATAATCTTTTTGTTACTCATTGAATTTTACAGCGACGACACAAAAGAGGATGTTTTTGTCCACCAAACAGCAATTGTCAAGAACAATCCTAGAAAGTACCTTAGAAGTGTGGGTGATGGAGAAAAAGTTGAATTTGATGTCGTTGAAGGAGAGAAGGTATGCGCATAATCTATACTTATGTTTTTTTCCAAGGCCTTTTGATTATAAAAAAAGCAACCCTGCTTCGTTAATTGTTACAGAGTGATGATGTAGCAATTAACGCTACGTTAATTGTCACAGTGATGATGTAGCAATTTACGTGGTGTAATTTTTAGCCTAAAGCCTAGCCCCCAGAATAGATCATACAAATTATATATATTTTTTTATTTTTATTTTTTCTGAGGGGGGAGGGAGTGTGCTCTTCAGCTGGTCTCCATTCATCCCTCTTCTAGCACATAACAAGCCACAAGATCTCTGTCTCTCACATACACACTCGCTGGCACCAGACACATACACCTTCACAGTCACAGTGTGAGGCTTGTTAGTGCTAGGCGTACAGCTCAGGACTACATGCATTTTAATAAGAATCATTAGATACAACCTATGTTAATATAATAATAGTGACTGCTTAGTTTTAATATTTTAATATTTTATTTTTTGCCAAATGCTATCCTGCAGTAAAATAATAATAGTTCTGGTGTGTGGGAGTGGATTTTTCAAAAGACTTGCAGCAAAAGATAATTCACATGATAATGCGCAACAATAAAGAAAGAAAACAAATATTAACCCCCCCCCCCCAAAAAAAAATAAAATAAAATAAATACATAATATAAACAAATAAATTGTATATTCTATTCTGAGGTCTAGGTTTTAGGCCACCATAGAAATCACAATTGCTACATCATCACTCGAGAAATTAACGCTACCTTTTTTAATATACCCAACCAGCAACCTGGAAGCCTGGATTTTAATAAATGTATTTTTTATGATTTAATTCAAGAAATGTGTGTTGTTCAGTCATATATACAACAATGCTGGCCCAGAAGAGTGTTTCATAACATTGTGATAACAAACCCAATACTTAAAAGAACCCCCTTTTCTCTAAAAGATCAATTATGCAAAGTTTTTGATGCTTGGTTTGAATTTTATTTGGTCATGAATCTGGGTTTGCCTTTTATATAGATGAAATACAATTAAAATAAAACAAGATAAAGGTGCCATCTTTGAACTTCTCTACTTTTTATTTTTTTTATTGGGATGGGTTGGCGTTAGCTTGTTATTTAGTATTTCTATGTTATTGGATCCCAAACCAAGCCAAGAGTACCTGTTAACTTCTAAGTGAAGGAAAGAAGAGGGGTTATATTGATGATATTGAATTTGCTAGTTCAGTGGCCATATATTATGGTGCTTGAGTTGCTATATTGCCCTACTATGACTATGACCATGAAACAATTTCAAAGTGAAAGCTTTATTTCATAATTACAAAAAACTGATTGCAAGTTTTTGGCAGCCATTGTGGATGAAGGGATCTCATGTGCAATATTTTGTGGTTTTACTTGCAGTTATAAATAGCCTTTTCGGAACATAACCTGCTAGGTATCAGGGGTCTAGTTTCATATATGTTACTTGATCATTTTCAGCACTTAAGTATGTATTGCAAAGTCTTTGTTGTGCCTATTCATTCTTTCTGAAAATGATATTTTACATGACAGACCTCCCTGGTATTACAGAAAATATGTAATCATCGAAGAATTACAAAAATTGTCAGTGTAATTATACATATGTAATAAAATGTACAGCTCTTTAAGATAAACAGATTTTGGTTATGGGACCAATGTTTGTCTCTATTTTTAACTGGTCTGTTATACTGTTTTCATCAAGCCACATTCAAGATGCCAAAGTTTCGACATCTAGATTTACTTGTAGATCAATAATCTTAAAAAAAATAAGGTGTTGATCATTGATTGAAAGAGAATGAAAGCACTTAATAAAAGACAGCTTTCATTTTAATATGACCATCTTTTATTTATCCACTTTTAGATTTGTGATAAGTAACTGTCTTACGGCGGAAAACACTCAAAGAGTTCAGAAACATCTTCTTTTAGGGCCAATTTTAGCCATTTTTCAAATTCCATCAATATCAACAAATGAGGTATC
>JASKDV010204306.1:0-10686 GCA_032466395.1 Aegires albopunctatus
GTTGACTAGTCGCAGGCTTTTTGAGATTTTACAGGTTGTCTGCAGGCTTTTTGACATTTTTCACTTGCATCCATGCCCTCACTCCTCCTATTCCAACCAATATTCAATCTTTTCACGATGCCATGATTGTGTCAAAACTATGGAGACTCTTTTTTGCTTTAAGTGTTAACATAACATCTCCACACACATAATCACAAATAGATACACACTACAAACATGTGCGCACTGGAAGAATGACTTCAATAGTATTGGCAAAAAAATGTTCACGTTTAACCCTTCTAGGCTATGCCATGTAATTGCCACTCATGACATCAGAGAATGTCGTGATGTCGCAAGTCTTTCAGCATTGACAAGCATCGTTGCGTGTAGATGTGATGTTCCTTGGGGGCAAGGAGGGTGATTGAGGGTTAGAGGAAGGCTATAAATTTACCTCTGTGTAACCAATTGAGTATCTATCAACAACTAGGCTAACCTAATGCGGACGTTATAAAGTAGGTCTACATCAAAAGAGAAGACATTTCGATGTTCATGCAACGACAGCGTTGCTAGCGACCTCTTTTTTTTTCAATAATTTTTGTTTGTTTTAATCGGCGGCTTCTGTGGTGGTAGTATATCGGATCATATTTTATTGACTTTGTTAAGTTAAAGAACGTTCTTGCCAAATGTTGGCGGATGGCGGTTGACAGTATATATCGAGACAAAGGTAGACTTTTATATAGTGGAATTTTTGTACCAAGGTCAAAGGCTGGCTGTTGGCGGTAAATAGGGTGGGGGCGGTACATTGAGGTTTCACTGTGTGTGTTGACCATAACTTTGCTGAATTTGAATATCTTTGTATATTATTGCAGATGGACACAAAACGTTTCCAAGTTGATGAGCTTCATTATCAGTTACGAAGTAAAGCAGTGCTTCAAAATGATGAAATGGATCTGTATGAATTGTCACAATTGGCGGGCATTACTATGGACCCACAAATCTTCAAGTACGTTCAATCTTGTTAATGAGTCATTAGATATAATGAAGTACTCAGAGAAGATTTACACATTTTTTCCCAAACTTTCTTCGTCAATATAATTCTTCAATTGTTCATCTGGTGGTCTGAATCAGTCTGTATTTGTAATGGGGATTCCAATGGTTTCCAGCTTAGGTCAGATCTAAAATTGATTTCAGTTGCTCTCTCCGTTTTCAGCTTGTATGTACTTATAATATTTTTAACCAAAGAGAAGTTCATTGCGTAGGCCTGAGCATGCCTTCATCTCATAGAAAAAATCTAGGTCACAAATTTTGCAGGACCAAAACTCAGTGAATAGAGTCACCTTATCAATGAATTACAAATATGTGGAAAAATTTCAGATATTAATTCAAACTAGGCCTCATTGGCTGAAATCTAAAAATATTCTCCAATATAAACTACATGAGGTATGTGGAAATTACAATTAATTAAAAAAGTCAAGGCAGATCTTCTGCCTACTCTGCCTACTAAAATGTTGGGCTGACTGCCATGTGCCTATCTCTTGCCATGAATGAGCTTGGGGTTAATTTCACTGGCCAATCAGACCATAACCGTTAGCACTCTTCATGGTTGACGTATACTTTCTTAGCACATATAATTTGAAACTCTTGACGTATGCTATACTTTCTTAGCACATATAATTTGAAACTGTTGACGTATATATACTTTCTTAGCACATATATTTTGAAACTCTTGACATATACTTTCTTAGCACATATAATTTGAAACTCTTCTTATTCATGCTTGCACAGTTAATTTCTTTACAAACATTTTTAAATTAATTTCATATTTGATTCAATGTGAATGTGAAAATAGAATAGAGGCAAACATAATATTAAGTCTTCCCTTTATGCAACACGTTTAATTAATATTAGTTATATATGCTAATGCTAATTATTATTATTCTAAATCTCTTTTTCATTTTCATTTTAAAAGGCTTGCCATAGATTCTTCTGGTGGACAGAAATAGGGGCAGATTTTATGGCTGCATAATATATTTATAATAAAGGAACCTATATATAAATATTTGACCTTTAGTGATTAAATTTTCTCTAGTATGTTGTGTTATTGGTTTGTATTGTTTCAATATACAGTACAAGCCGATTAATCAGGATGCCTGCATTTCACGTGAATCGTCCCGATTAAGCGGCAGCCATTTGTATTCAGTATTATATTTGATATGAGAAAGTGAGAACTAGCCGTTAACAATAGCAGATTTGAATTTATACTCTTATACTTATTGTTTATATTTATATTTATGCTTATGACATGTTTGGTTATTCCTTAATCTCACCATCTACTCATTACAACATTCTGTCGCCAATCATTGGTTATCATCAGGCCATTTAGGAGGCTAGAACTGGGAGCCTTAATTGTGCCTCGCAACTTGCTCTCAATGGAGATGCGCTGAGTGACGATACACATATGGCTGTTCTCATTTGTTCTCCGTTTTTATCGGGCTAATAAGAAGGCTGCAATTCTGACCTGTCTTGCACCTTGCTCGGGACAGAGGCATGTCGAGTGTTATGGATGATCGGTCACCGAGCTTCATTCACACCTATCAATGTACCTGAGCCGCACAGTGGATAATATTGACAGGTAATCAATAAAATCGCTGCTTTCCCTACCAGCGGTTGATGTTAACATAGCCAGAGGTGAGCTCTATCTTGGTGGAAAACAATAGATGCTTATAAATTCACCAGGTAATAGTGACAGGTGTGATATAATTTTATCCCAATTAAGCAGCATCTGTCCCGATTATCCAGTAAGAATTATTATAATTAAAAAATTATTGTTTTATTTTCCTGTCTGAACATCATCCAGAATCCTCTTGGATCTTCTCCGCTTGAATGTGTCTCCCGTGACTCTAGCCAATACCTTGCATTCAATATGCTCCCCCCGACATGCTGATGCATCATCTTATTTGGAGGACTCATCTCACACCGCCAACTACAGTCATCAAGCAAGTCGTGACAAAAGGGCTTTGCCGAGAAGTGAACATCGCTCAAGCCATTCTACATCTCTGCCAAGTACTGCTTCACACGAACACTCGCGGAAATCAAAATCAAATATCTCAACTCATTCACAACCAGACCACAGGGAAACACGAGATCATGGGAGATCAAGATCTGGGCATAGCCACGCATCTCACACTTATAATCGGGACGACGGCCATAGAAATGTAAACAGGTTAACAAAGTCACGATCGGGTGGTTCAGTTCTGTCTGAGACTAAAAGGCATAATTAACATTTAAATTGAGTGAGACATTTTATTGATACCCAGGTGCAACCATTCGACAAGCGCCACTTTGCCCCGTGGCATTCGTCGATTTGTTGTATCCGGATATCGTTATCTTTTTACCTTTAGCTCCTGCGCCTTTCTTCTTTCATGAAATCTTATTCAGATATAATTTGTTATTGATGATAGGCTTATACTTTTATATGATTGCAGAACATCGAAAACACTTGCAATTCGATTCTGGTTAATTTTCAAGTGGATTTTTTCTTCCTTGAAAGGGGGGGGAGGGGGGAATGAGTATTTTCTCTTCCATCTGAAGAATTGCTAGAGTTGTATCAGTTTTTATGGTTGTCATAAAATTATCTCAAGATTTTGTATCACTAAGAAATAAAGTGCAATGCAGTCTTGATTTTTTGTGTGTATTTATTATTATTGTTGTTGTTGTTGTTGTTTTGCTACCTTTATTTATCAGCTCATTACTCTAACTCCTTAAAAAAAATTTGAAAATCAGGCAAACGATTTTATTCATCATGCCCATCTATAAATTATAAGACTAAATTATTGTCCATTTTTCAGACTCATCAACTTTACATCTCCCCAGTAAGTATTCCAGTGAATTCGCTCAATTCGTCTCTCTTCTAAACCTAAACACATACTAGTGTAAGCCACATATGACCCGGAATAGTTGAAATGAACCCCCGATTTTGCGGACCTTTCCAAATCAAAATAAAAATGCTCATCCTCCAAGGTAGGTTAACATTAATTGAAATGATACAACAAGGAAAGAGCCTTACCCAACTCCACATCAAGTCATGTGACAATCAGGAATGAAACCTGGGACCTTTCTGTCTAATCTGCTTAGCTTTAGCTGTGTTCATAATAGTAATTAATAGGTACGCCATCATTGAATCAATACTTTCAAAATGACAACACATGACTCATGAAATTATCATCATTATTACAAATTCGTTTTTATTTATTATTGATATTATTTCAAAGTCTAATTAATATAACAATAACATACATGTTTCAATGAATAAAATCTAAACAAGAAAAGGAAACAACTCTAAATGACAATAACAACATGACATACAAATATTGACACATACGACTGTTTTACACGTTGAATGGACTATTCATGACATCACATGGTTTATATAGATGACGTCACATAAGAGCATAGGATTGAGAGGTATATCGCAAACATGTCTACAATAAAGTAAATCGCAGCAATAATTAATTAACAATTATTATGATCATTTCATCTTCTATTGATAAAAACTTATACAAAATGTGGACGGTTCTTCCATAAAAATATATACATTAAGCATGGCAGTTTTCTTAATCATGACATATTTATATACATTTTTATCACAATGAAAGGGGTGCTTACATATGATATCGTTTTTATCATTCTTGCAATGCCATAATTGAAGGGGTCAGAACAACAAGAAGGCTAATTCCAGTTCATCTAAAAACATAGTTCTACCCAATTACCTACAGTTTAAAGCGTGGGCTATCTATTTATACCAATGATGAAACAGTAAAGCTAAACCACGTGGAGTGCTGATCATGTTAATTTTTTATGACCGACCGTCCGCTATTCATCACATTCATACCGAGTGGACGGTGCCACCGTCCGATAGAGTAGTCGTATAATAATTTTCTGTTGAATTATCCCCCTTTACTAACCATTATTTGAATTTTATCTTTACAAAACTGTCATATTCATATTCTCCAACTGCTTACAAACATTTTGATGTATGACATTCCCCTGTTAGCTTTCATTCTAACTCCACAATGTGAGGTTTTCAATCTAGTGTAATCTCATCGTTCTAAATTAATTCCGCCATTCAGCCGACAAAATTCCGGTCATAAAGAGTTAAGTTTGTGACAGATTATGTAACATCAAGGTTAAGTCCAAACTTTTTGTCAATTTTCTCAAAACTGACGTCATGTGACATAACCTTGTTATTATTCTGACCCCTTCAATTATAACACGACTCAACCAGATTTTCAGTATCTCATCTCACACACAATATCTCTAATTTTTTTGCAGTAAAGATAAAGACAGATGTCTTAAGCAATAACATAATTTTTTTTCTTTCTTTTTCTTCAAATAAACTGATAAAACCCAACAAGGTTGATTATTACTGTCTTTACGCTAGAGAAGAAAATAATAAATTACGGAATTTGATTTAAATTATTATATTAGTTAACTAAGTGTTGGTCATTGGTAGTATTTCATACTGCAGTATTTGTAACCTATGTTTTGACGCTCTTCAATGCAACCAGCTGATATCGTAGTATTTGTAACCTATGTTTTGACGCTCTTCAATGCAACCAGCTGATATCGCCATTAAGTAGGATGTGGATGTCGATGTGTCCTTAGAAATGAACTTGGACCTGATCACCTCACTTGACTTCAGTAGGCCTATAAACTTTTGACATACACTACAATGGAACAAACTGATATCGACATCGCTGGGACCAACAATATATGTCGATATATATTATACCACAGTGATCAACTAATAATAAATAATACAAATGAGGAAGGGGCATGAGTAATGCAAAATGCCAACACTTTGTGTCTATGGATCTGTTTTGGCTGTAATCAGGACCGTATTTCGGGTTTAAAGAGCACTGAGAATAGCGTGTATTTCCATTTGTGACTTTCACAAACAATCTATTGGCTATCGACGTGAATTTATGTTGTTTATTTGCTTATTATTTTCTTCACTGACACAACGGGGATATCAATGTATGGGAGGTTTTTAGAAGTTTTCATCAAATTTACGCAGGGATTCTCTTTACTTATGATATAGGAGGAAAAAATGGGAATTCGAAATAATGTTGATATACGCATGATGTCGATATAAGCAACACGGATATATGTGGGTTGCACTGAAAGGTTTTATATAGAAGATTACGACATCGATGATACCCCAGCAAAATATTCAGTGGACATAGGTAAACGGAGATTCACGCCAATAAAATTTCGATTTCTTTATAAACATGTATCATTTATTCAATGAATGAATAGAAAAATATATTGAGATTTGACAAAAGAATAAAACTCTAAAGTTTGTGTTATACATTTAATAAAAAGGCTCGGTTTATTTATTTTTATTATTCGTTTGTGCAACAGACCAATGTACAGGACTTCCACGACATTGCTGAAGTCCAAAAGGAGGAGTGACCATTCAAAATTGAAGGGGTCAGAACAACAAGAAGGCTAAGTCCAATTCCTTTTAAAACGTGGGCTATCTATTTATATCAATGATGAAACAGTAAAGCTGAATCATGCGGAGTGCTAATCCGTTGATCGAGTTAATTTTGCAATAGATTATGTACCATCAAGGTGAGGTCCACACTTTTTGTCAATTTTCTCAAAACTGACGTCATGTGACATAACCCTGTTGGTGTTCTGACCCCTTAAATTGGACATATGAAAGCTGTTAACTAAACAGTTAAAGATGTTGTCATCAGATCTTTAAATTGCTTTCTTTCCCTTCTTGTACTTGTATCTTGTAGGATCACAGTAGAAATGTGATAAAAAAGCGCAAAAATGGAAGACAATGGGAATTTTTAAGGCGCGAAGAAAAGAAATTTTTAGGCCAAAGAAAGGCGTATGAAGCCCAAAAGAAGGCCAACCGTGAGCTCTGAGACTTTAAAAATGTGGCCAAATTTCACATTTCTGATTTTCTTTCCAAAAGATGACGCTATTAAGTGAAATGAAAGTAAATTAAATGTAAATATATAAATGGGATGAAAAGTAAAATCTAGCTAATGAAAGTCATAACTTAATCTCCTAGCAACTCAGATTTGTCGATAGGTCTAACTTCTCTAAGCAGTTCTTGAGTAGCGGCTTCTCTCGCATGCATCATCTTCATTCTTGCCCTCTTGAAAGCCTCTGAAAACGGAAAAATCAATTATATCGTGCAAAGATGAAAATGGTAAAACGGTGGAAATAGCAAATTACTACACTGGACAAAATAAAACATATACATTTATTTACATCCAGTAGAAAGCTGTTAAACCAATATTCAAGGGAGCTTAATTTTGGTATAAATATAATATTTATAATATTTTGATTTAAATAGATAATAATAATATATCGAGGAAAAAAGTTTTAATTTCCGTTTAGTTTAAGCATTATTTCAGATTAGCCTTTATCGGTTTAACAGGTTTCTTCTGTAAACTATATATCTATAATTACCCATTTGAAAAATCCAATATCTTTTGCCATTAAAAAGTTGGCCACTGAATCTTTTTCAACTTATCTTTCAATTTAATTATTATTTGTCATTATTATTGTTTTAATTAATTAAATTTTTTATCAATTTTATGTGTCCCATGAAAATAAAACCAAATTGCTACAATAAATTGTGTTCCATCCTTTTAATTGTGAAGTCGCTTAATTTGCTAATTAATTTTGACTTTTCTGAAAGAAGATATTGAAATTACTTTCAATTCTTTGGATATCCATACTTTTCCACATCTTTATACATAGATCTAGCTGAAAGTGAAATCTTCATACATAGCTGAAATCTTCATACAAAGCTGAAATCTTTATACATTTACAAAGCTGAAATCTCCATACATAGCTGCCAACTATTCGTAAATCAAAATCATACTTTCTGTGCGACCTGAGTTAAGCTAACGCCTATTTTTCAAAGTAGAAAAAAAAAACTTTCAACAATGAATAGAAACATCAGCATTGGTAATATTGAAGTTTCCTTATCTTCATCATAACTATTTCAAGCCTATACTACTACTACTAATGGAGAGAAAGTAATTAAAGCAGAATTTTTCACCCAAGATGCAATTAATAAGATTTTCACTCGTGTTTATAGGATTGGTCAAATCTTACTTAGTATGATTTTATCCTAATGGCTGGCAGCTACGTTCATACTATGGAGAGTGTATGGCATATTTTGTGAGTAAGCCGAGAGCAAATGAGTTTCTTACCTAATACACTTGTAATGTTTGCTTGCATGGCAGTAATTCTGGAAAAAAGCAAAAATGAATCCAAATTTAATTTACCTGGTAATAGTGATAGATTTTGGTGAATACCACCGATAATATAATTCTCTAGAAATATGTGTACAATTATTTCCTGATCTGGATGCTAATCTAAATTCATTCTAAAAGCAATCTTTGGGACATCGGTGTCACCATCAACATCTTTTCCCTTAAACTTAAAGGTGCCCGCCCCCGCTCCCCTTCCTCACCGTGAATGACGAAAAGCTTATCAAAATATGAATTGTCCTGGATTTCATTCAGCCGACATCCCTGAAGTCTTAAGCCATCAAGTATTTTCCTGCCTTCTTATTACTCATCTTGAGGCCCGCAGCCATAAGGGAGTTTTGGAGAATCACTGGTATCTTCCACAAGTTGTTATGTTACATCAGTGTGTACGGAATCACTTCCATCATTCATATACGTATGTACGTGTATACGGGTAGTTGTAGCGGTGTATCCATTAGATATTTTAGTTATCCATAATCATTACGGATACATTAGTATGTACAATATGTGACTACCTGTATAAGGTGCTATTGTGGAGGTGTTCAACAGTGGAAGTAAGGCATATTTTATTTATTAATTTGCATATCTATTAATAAAATTCATGAAGTTCACCGTGGCATTACTGTTGTTTGTTAAAACCATTCTCAACCACTTACAATGGATACTCGGGCAAATGGAGCAATTTTCAGCTGTGCTCTAAGACTATGGCGGGAGTTTGCTCAGATGACCTTATCACGTCCTGGATCTTGGGGTTGCCATGAGTGTTTCCCCCATCTTTTGCCAAGACAACTGGCATCAACAGGGAAGGCGTTACTTATACCTTTAGATTGGCTTGGGGACAATCTGCCTTTGGGGTCACTGATAACAGGATACCTCTGGATTGGCTTGGGGACAATCTGCCTTTAGGGTAACTGATAACAGGATACCTCTGGATTGGCTTGGGGACATTCTGCCTTTGGGGTCACTGACAACAACAGGGTCCACACACATATTTCAAAATGAAACTTAAGGACCATAGTAAAGCAAGGGTGCTGGTTCTTTATCTTGAGCCAAACTGTTACCGAAGGATTTTCTTCTTGAGTTTCAGTCCTAATAGTTACGTAGACATTTTTATTAGTACTGGAACTGGAAGCTTGATCGTACTTTTTAAATTTTGCAGTCCTGCCTTGAATTTTACAGTTGGGCTCATGCCATGACAGAGCGTTGTTGGTTTAATTCAAAACAAACCATCTCATCTTTCAAAGATTAAAGTCTTCCATGCCTTTAGTAGGCTGAGGTGGTCAAATCTAGGACTTTTAAGGACCTCAAGTCCCAATAATATAAGTTAAGGACTTTTTAAGGCCTTAATTTTGTTTTGAAAAAAATGTAAGGACTGTACTGTAAGGACTGATAAGGACCTTTGTGAATCTTGTCTTTAAGCATTAGTGTAAAATTAGCGTGGCTGAACATGGCCGTAGCATTGCCTCAACGCAAGCTTGCCTCAAATCACAAAATAAATATTAATAATCTAGGTGACACGGTGTGTTGAACCAAAAAACCGTGAGTAACGTCTCTTTAACTTTATCAATGAAATATCATATCGGAGAGAAAAGCTACAAGGTAAATAAAGAAAGTTGCAATCTCTTTGTCTGGAATTTAATAATAATATCCAATCTAAACCACTTCCTTAATTTAGGAAAATAAATGGAAATTTCCAATTTAAGAAGCCAATGTCTCTTTATCAAATTGTTGGCCTGCCGCACGCCTAACAGCCACCATCGACAGGCTTGTGCCTGATATAAACTGCCTGCGCATGGTCAGGTTGCACAGGAAATGCCTTTTGATATTGGCCTAAGCTTCTCTTGGGTGTACTTGTTACATAAGAATTCTTGAAAACAAAATCGATTCATATGAGAAATGTCTCCCCCTTACCCTAGAGTGTCCAATAATGAGCCCAATGATTTCTTGTTGGCCTTTGACTCCATGAACGATCTGACAAGGAAAGAATTGATATTGACAGAAGTGATAATAATGATAATAATAATAAACAATAATGAAGATGATTAATGATGATGATGATGATGATAATAATAACCATACAACTACTGCTACCGCTTGCATCCGAAACACCGTATGTTTATTGAATATTATAAAGAGACACATACAGTCTGGTCTCTCTAATCCAAACACCTCCGTTCCCGGCAATTTGTTCGGATTACAGAATTGTCCGGATAAGGGAATACTATGAAATAAAACGAAGAAAATCCGTTCCCAGAAAATGATTTGGATGACAGAAGTCCAGATTAGAGAGACTAGACTTACTGTGTTTTGGATGAAAACTGCAAACTACTACTACTACTACTACTACTACTACTACTACTACTACTACTACTACTACTACTACTTCTACTACTACTTCTAC
>JASKDV010204317.1:0-10685 GCA_032466395.1 Aegires albopunctatus
TCAAAGAAATATGTGCCGTAGTCATGACTTGGCCGGTAAGAGGATAAGGACGGTAAGGGGCAGAGTGACTCTAGATCTAGTATTCTAGATCTACCTAAACAAAGATTGATCAATACTGATAGTAATAGTCAATGATATGTAGTAGAATTTAGATCTAGATCTACCCCTAGTGACATAGAGACACAAAATCTAATGTAAAAATACTTCTCCCAATTTGAAAAGCGGCCGATATCAAGAGAAAACAACTTCTTTATCATGTCTTAGCTAGTCTAAAACATTCACATGCACGATTAAAAAATAGCAAGAGGCTATTTATGTCGCGCTGGAAAAGATCTATGGCTATTCACCGGCGTCGGGCCGGTAAATAGATGGATGGCTATTCTCCGGCATTTTTAAAAATTTGTATCAATAGTATGTTATATGCATTTAGAATATACCATAGTACCACAGAATAAGGGAACTTAAAGAAATTTGAAAGATAGAAGTTCAACATAAAGCCTGCACTGTTTGGGATTCGACCTTTAGTCAAGCGTGAACCCACGACCATTTTGGCTTCATAGATCAGCCCCATAACCTACTGAGCTATCCGCTTTTAAGAGCTGAATTAGATTTAGATTGGTAATGTTACTAATGTGTCTTATATTCTGAAATATATAAATTCTTTCTTTTATTATCTTTCCAGATGGTCAGCACAGGTAGTTTGTCGGGAACATCCAGACACTCCATTGGTTGAAGACTATCATGCCGGAGATATGGTTTGCTCTTTATGTGGCCTTGTTGTTGGAGACAGGTATAACTAATATTGAAATTTCGCTTTTACTCTATATTCTTTTCAAAAAGTAAAGTTCGAATTTTTTAAAAGATATTAAAGTCAAGGAACCTTAGCCTCTAAGCACTTTACAATGACTTTTCACTTCCTTTGGCTGACGTCAAGTCAGAACGCATCTATAGGGCAAGACTGGCAGCCTTTTAGGAGCAAATGCAATTTTTAGACATAAAAAGAATGCTGTCTTATAATCTGATACTCATTCACACCTGAGTCGATTAAGGTACCATATACATTCTAATATATGCCCCGGGGGCGTGAAAATGGGGGTGGAGGGGGTTTGTAATAGTATATATGAAAACTACAGTTTAGAGAGGGAATTCCCAGATTTTCATAGAGCACGTTTGGCCCCAATTGAAGTGGGTTCTATTAATAGACCTGATGCAACTTAGACGGGGACAAAGAGAGATAGGACTCGGCACAGGGTTTTTTTTTTTACTGCCGTGATGCCGGTAGGCTACCATTTGCTTTTGCAAACTCAGACAATAATAATATAGGCATGTTAGCGGACGCATGGTATGTAGTGCCTTCTTTTATCCACTGACTGAAAATGAAACCCGATCAATACTCTTCAAACCATGCATTCACGCAAACTTTTGATGAACGCGCAGGTGTGAAAAGTATCATGTTTCATTCTCAGTCTCAGTCAGTGGATACTGCTCTTCTTGTCAGTGTATAGTGCATAGTGTGTAGTTAGCGATTGTTGGGATTCTATTTGGGACGGGGCTTAAAATATAGCAAATACGGTAGATGGGGCAAAGTATCTTACTACTCTTACCTAAGGACACACCACCAATGATAATAGTGGGATACGATCCCACCAAGTCACCCAGCCGAGAGGTGTCAGAGCTGCTTGAGTTTCTTGTGCTTTGTGCTAACTACTTGACCACTGCTGCTCACTGACTCATTTGTTCTGGTTTTATCACAGCCCTCTCTGATTTTAAGCTTAGAAAATCAGGTCCATCACAAGGCTTCCTATTAAAGCCAACCGTTTGCTAAATGCTCGGCGAAAAATTGCATGCTTTTCTAAGGTTACCTGTCCGTGCGTGTCATTTATGTTTTGCTCCCAATTGCAGTTATTACAGCCCTTCAATTCTCAAATGTGTGTATTGAATCATCGCACTGTGCTTGTTTTTATTGTCCAAACAAATGACCTGCTATGACATCAGAAGTGCCATTCGCAGATCATAATAATAACATTGTACTCCTTTTAAATGTACAGGATCTAGTTCTTTTTCGGCCTTAGTCTTCTGTTGAAACAAATTATCTGCTATGACATCAAAAGTGCCATTCACAGAAAGAGCAGGCTATTGATAAAAATGTGCCAGAAGCTTTTGTTTAACAATATCAATTATGCGTAAATTACAGTCCTCATCCAAACATACATTCTCACTTAATTTTTCTCTTTGAAATAAATGTTGTTGTATAAGCATACTTACATCAAAAGTGGAGGACAATATTGTTCACTGACTTGTGCACTCCATGCAATAACTTGAAAACATTACCTGCTCTCAAGTTTATATTTATCAAATACATCATGTGATATTTTTTTCTTAATTGAAAAGAAGGATTGTTGTATTTACCCATGTTCACTACTTTGGTGATATCAGGGTTTTCCTAGACTGCCTTGTAAACAGCCAAGGGTTCTTTTACATGTGTATTTGTTATACACATCAGACCTCTAAGATTAAAGTCTGTCTCAAATAGTTCTTGGCACTCTTTATCCTAGGAACTTAAGGATATGGGGCAGAAGGAAATAAAAAAAAATTTGGATTTTAAATTCAAGCTTGCACGGGTTTGAACCAGGGATCTTTGGTTTGGTAGTCAAGCTCTGTAACCACTGAGCTATCCGCTCCCCCTTGAAAGAAGTGAAATTGAAGTAAATGTTCATAAGACTGTGGCCTCAATAGTTCAGTGGCTAAGGCTGTTGTCTCTATACTGAGTGCTGAGCCCCGGCCCCTGCTCCAGGGCTGCCAACCAATAAAAAATTGTATATTTTAATACAAATTTGAGACGAAAATACAAAAATACAAATTAGGTGATAAAAAATACAAATTCAACCAATCAAAGTTTTTTTTAGCAGGACCATGCATGTGTGTATAGTCAATATTTGAGATTTGATGTTATAAAATTATTAAATATGACAAATGTGAACATCGGTAAATACAAATTAGGTACTCTGTGGATACAAATTCTGCAAATCTTAAGTTGGCAGCTCTGCTACTCACATTAGGTCGAGTAAGCAATATAATCATATAATTGTCTCTTATGAAAATCTTTTTTAATTTTATTTCATGCATTTGCGTTTTTATTATGAAGAATATATCTTTATTCCAGTTACTTTAATATACCGGAAAGCAGCATGAGATTTTTCCTTTTTTTTTTTTTTTCAGGGTTATTGATGTAGGCTCTGAGTGGAGAACATTCAGTAATGAAAAGAGCACTAAAGATAATTCTCGTGTTGGAGGAGCAGAGGTAAACTTTTTTATCTTGAAGTTGACATTATCTTTTCCTTTTTATATGTTACTCAATGAATTTAAAAATCTCAAAAATTTCTACCTTTCTTGAAAATATCAGATTTGATTTTACCATTTTTCTTTTGTTAACCTTTTGCATTGTTTCATACAACTTCATATAAAAAAATTAATAGTAATTGAAAAGGACTGGGTCAGAACCTTCCATCTTTTTTTCCTACATTTATTTTTGTCTTCTATCTAATGCTGATATACATTTGTCATATTCTTATTACCTCAGAATCCCTTATTTGATGGTAGCGATATGTCTACAATAATTGCCACAGGCACTGGCAGTGACAGCCTAAGAGATGAGTTTGGCAAACCTATGTATAGGAACAGAAGAACTGTAAGAATTCACTTCATTTTGAATTTTTAGTTGTTTCTCCTTTAAATTTTGCTTTAATGTTTTGAGAAGAATTTACATCATTGGAGTACAGTGATAATCAAAGTATGATACTTCGATGCTTTCAAAGGGTGCTGGTTTTTTTCCTTCTTCTTTTTTTTTTTTTCTTTTTTTTTTTTTGTGTGGCATTCATACTTACATTTTGAAATGATAAACAATCAATTTCCTTAATTTGAAGTTAAAATTAGGGTTTTGTAGAAAGCTAATCTTTATTTTTGAGTCTTCCGCTAGACCCATTTTCACCCTAAACTAACTTATGTTTACAGTGCCAACAAAAGTTTAATAAACTACCTCTAATGACTTACTTAACTTTGTGGTGTAAAAGGTGAGAGATACAAGGGAAGCCGTTGCACAATGATAATAATATTGTACTTCTTGCCTATGTACTAAGTCTGTAATGATAATTTACTAAGCTGTGTAAAATAAAAGTTGAGAGATGAAAGAGAAGCAGTCGCATCATAGTAATAATATTGTATTTCTTTTAAATGTACAGGATCTAATTCTTTTTTGGCCTTAGTCTTCCATTTAAATCTAATAAAAAGTGGAGCATGACTTCAAGAAATTGAACCCCTACCCACCACCATAATCACTTTGTAAAGGATTCTTTTTCTTCTTGGTTAAGTCCCTATAATTCAAGGTCTTCACTCATTCTAACAAAATCGGAATTAAGATTAAGATCTTTGTACAGTAGTGAATGTAACCCAGGCCACAAATATATTTTAACTGGGATTAATTGGATGTATGGATCACTTAGGAAGCACATTAAATTTTATTACTATTACCTATTATTTTTATCATCATTGCCATTCTACTGTTGTCAGATTTTCATACGATTATTTTATCATGTTTTCAGATGAATAGTTCAGACAGAACTTTGTTGAATGCGATCCGTGAAATAGGACAGATGGCAGACAGACTTAACCTACCAAAAATGTTGGTCGTGAGTAGATAATATCAATCTTATCAATTAACAAGATGGTTCATATTCTTCTTATATGTATAATATATATATGAATAATATATATAATTCTTTTTATATTCAATTAGTTAAATATTTTAACTTATTTTATGTTTATATTTCACTTCTTTCTTCTTCTTTTTTTTGTCAATTATAGTAAACTATAAGGCTATTGGCTAAGATAAGGACGTCTGGGATTCAAATAATGGAAGACTGACAAATTATCACAAACCATGCCATTAAAGACTTTCATATATTTAACATAAAACATATACTGCATCATACCAGACAACTGCAGCCAATAAGTCATGTTGATTAGTTATTTTTTTAAAGACACATAACTCATTGACATTTTGAAGCTTAAACGATCGTTTTTGTGACTTCTAAACAGACAAAATGAAAAAATGTTTGATTGACCTATATTGTATATTCAATGTATTTCAGGACCGAGCAAACAGTCTTTTTAAACAAGTTCATGAGAGTAAAACATTAAAGGGGCGTTGCAATGATGCCATAGTGTCAGCGTGTATGTATATAGCTTGTCGTCAAGAGGGAGTGCCTCGGACGTTGAAAGGTATCAACAATGTACATGCGTCGAAGTAAAAGAATGACATTTTTGCCATATGTCGATGTTCATAGCTTACTGTTACTTAGACACTCTCATTAAGTTTATATAAATATTAATTGCCAGTGTTTCAAATCCAAAATGAGACGATGTAATAAGTAGTAGGCCTAAGTAGTTGGAATTTTACCAAATTTCATTGATATTTGTAAAAAAATATAATTTTGGTTTGAATAAAAGTAAAAGTAAGAATATTTTTTTCCTTTGTTTTAATCTAGTTTTGATGCTATTTTTATTGGGTTTTATTTTTTATTTATTTTTTCCTTACCAGAAATTTGTGCTGTGTCTAAAATCAGTAAAAAAGAGATAGGAAGAGTCTTCAAGCTGATTTTGAAAAACTTAGAAACCAGCGTGGATCTTATCACAACAGGAGACTTCATGGTAGGTTTTGACCAATGTTTTTTTGCAAGATCAATACAGTATTAACATAGGAAATGTGGATTGGTTGGAAAATAGTCCTAGCATTATAACATACCTGAACTTTTTATCTTTTACTCCCCTCATTATTGTCACCATTTATTTCCTCTTGCCTATACATTTTAGTTTTTTTCCCATTATGTTAACCATTTTTTCCTTGAATTCAAAGTCACTTTGAAAAGGAGATAAATGAAATTTCTGGCCTAAGTTAATCAAGGTGGTCGAAAATATTTCGCTTTAAAATGGTTGTCAGTAGAAGGCTTGTGCTTTACAATTATTACATTTACAACAGCTATATTGTGAGCATTCATTTTTCTTATTTTTTCATAACAGTCTCGATTTTGTTCCAATCTGGGACTCGCCCAAGCAGTTCAGAAAGCGGCTACTCATATTGCCAGGAAAGCAGTTGAGATGGATCTTGTCCCTGGGTATGTCACATGATATTCAGTAACTAATTAATTACACATTATTTTGATAGAAATACCATTGTTTCTATGGGTTTTTTTTTTTTAAGTTGTGTAATATCAGTGTCATAAATTCACCTAATACACTATATAGATAGTTGGAGTGATCAACCTCTATTTGATGACATCATGTTAACTATCTACAAAGAATATTCTAGTTTAGAAAATACAGTGAAACCCTCTTAATTCCAATTCCTTGGGATGTAGTGATGACTTCCGATTATCTGCATTCGAATTACGTCATCACTAGTCTTTGATAGATATTGCTAGACTTTGGCCACCAAGGTGGCGGAATTTAGACTGCTTAGTTGCAAGGTTTAGCTTTTTTACTGATTTCCTGTACTATATATTAATAACAAGTCTGCCTTTTATTACTATGACTAGGGCCCCAATTTGGGATGGAGTAAAATTGATGGGTGGTTGAGACGCTCTTTTTAACAGTCATTGATGTCAATTGATGCCGTAAAAATTCAAATAATGACTTTGAGTTATCTGAATCAGGCCATAAAAAGTTCAAGATTAACCGGACCAGAATTCTTTAACGAAGTCAAAGAAAGGGGGGGAAAAAAAGACATAGGATTAACTTGAATTATATGGGAATTCATATTATCCGAGTTTGAATTATGTACACTCCTTTGTAAGTAATGTGCTATGACCTCTGCATTTCAGACGAAGTCCAATCTCTGTTGCAGCTGCAGCCATCTATATGGCATCTCAGGCCTCAGAAAACAAAAAGAATCCCAAAGGTAAAGTTAATGTTTTTTGTTTTGTTGGTTTTTTTTGCACTTTTCACAATTCATTGTTTGGTGTGTTTTCTGATTATTATATTCCAACACGTTATTACGGGATATATCGTTTTTGGATGGCTCAAGTAGAAGGGGCAAACTTTTAATTCCTTATCTTCCTACCCAAATGATGCGTTTAATTGATTTCTTTCAAAACCAAGCTAACTAGACAATCTTTACATTGCACAGTCTCCCCATATAATATGTGTGTCAGTGGAGCATCAAGTGTCCATGCTGCCCCAAAGACAATGATAAGATTTTAGGTCTTCAGATTAGTGTTAAGCTCCAGCATAAACATTAATCATGTTGAAATTTTATCAGGTGTTCATTTATTTTATGAGATGTTAATGATAACAGTTTGAATGAAACTTTTCATTCGAAATAAGTTTCTAGCCTGACCTTGTGGTAACACATAAATATTTTACAATGCAGTTGTTGGTGTTTTTTCTATCAAGCGCTTAGAGGTTGATTTTTCTTTTAAGTGGATAATGAGACAAAGAAGCATAATCTATAGATAGAAATTTCTGAACAGTAACTCCTGTTTTCAAATGTTTTTTGCGGTTTTTTTCCCCAGAAATCGGAGATATAGCTGGAGTTGCTGAAGTAACAATACGTTTGTCATATAAGTCAATGATTGGAAAAGCCGCAGAATTATTCCCTACAGACTTCAAGTTTCATACTCCAGTTGAATGTTTACCACTTACTTGAAAAATCTGAATTTATGTTTTAATCATAGTCATTTTATCATAAAATTGAAGTCAAGTGACTTGTGACTGAAAATGTTCCTAAATATTTGATCCACCTTTTATATCATCATTTTTTTTTTTTCTCATGCTAGTTTACGCTGTCCATGGGTTGTTGTAGTTTTGTTATATTGATTGGATTTTATTCATTTATTCATTTGTTTGTTGTTTATTTTTTACCTTTTTTTTTTTAAATTCGAACTGTAGTTTAATTGAATATTTCACTCCATCGTTTAACAGTATAACTCAAATTTACGCAATATGAAGAAATCCACATCTCCATTCACAGTCAACATAGAATTAGTTACAGGTTTAAAACTTGATTGTTCTATTATTATTAGTGCATCTTTTAATCTACACTTATCTTTATTCATCACTTGTTTCATAACTCTGTTCATGATCACACATTACTTGGATATCCAGGCTAGGCTTTTCAACTTTAAAAAAAAATCTTGATCGGTTCCTTCAAATTTTGTTCTCAATGTTTTTGCCATGTAATTGCTATCATTGAAATAAGAATAATTGCAACTATGCAGGTACTATTTTTCCTGTTTCTCGTCACAATTAATGGTTGATTATAATAATAATAAAGTGGAAATCATTTTGTTGCAAATAACTGGTTCAATTGATTGCTTATTTTATGTATATCAATAATAATAAAAAATGATTTGTTACTGATGCACAATTGAAGATGATTGGATAAGGAAAACATTTATTGATTAATGTGTTCTTCAATGATCATTTGCATCCATTAATGCATCATCAATATCTTTCACTCCCTTCCTAACACTAATTTTGATTTTAATATAATTACGTTTTAAGCAGTGCCAAAGCCACTGGTTGTCATTTTCTCTTTGAATATTTCTTCATATTTTACACTTTGCTTTCAACTTCTTTTTAATTCTTTGATTTCTATTACTTCTGATCACTGATGATTTATTTCGTGATTCTATTATTTTTATTATTTGTCAGTTTCTGATATCTCTCTTCCTTGCCTTTTTTTATTACTAATGTATGTAGGCTTTTATGGAAATGTAATAGTTTGATATGAATGGAGCTCACATTAGCTCCCATTTCATATTCTTTATCCGACTGACAAATTGTCAAAACACTAAGAATATTTGACCATACCGGAAAAAACTGTAATTCACTCTCAAAACCGGCCTTCCAGTATATTTTAAACCCCAAAGACCAGCGATTTTTTTTCAATTCCTGCCGTTTTTCAATTGCTTTTAAATAATCTTTGCTTTGTCTGGAGACTATGCAATTTTTGTAAATTTGTTTATTGTAGTCAATCTCAAAAGTCTCATGTATTCAAATGAATTAAATCTTCAGAAAAGCTATCAGACCAAACATTAAATTGAAATTAGTAAAAAGTGAAATAACATACAACGGCTTCAGGTTTCTAAATGTATAAAATATGCTGTACACTTCTGGTCTTGTCAAAGAACCGATGAGAGCCCATAACTGACTCATAAAACATTAAAACATTGTCAATTCACTGTTTAAATTAATTTAATGGTCTTGGGGTAACAGCAGTCAATAATGCAAGTAATACATCATTTGTCCATGGAATGGCCAAACCTTAACGAATTGTAAGTCATCATTAACTTAGATTAGAATGACCAAGCTATGCAAAACCACAGATATTCATAGTTTGAAAATATTTAAAATTCCGGTCTAGCCAAACCCCGTTGATTATGGATTATCCTGCTCTGGCCAAGAAATAGAAATCATGATTGTTATGAAGAGTTGTGGCCAAAGTAGGCCTCTTTTGCTTTTTTCCTGCTTTGGGCGAACACAGGATAAGCTGGATTAATTATCATGCAATAAACTTTTATGGGTTTGGGTGGGTTTTTATATTCAATATTAATCTGTAACTTGGAAATAAAATCCAGTCAAATTGCTGTTCCTGTGGAAATTATGGTGAACTTAAACTATACTAATAGGGATTCAAGGGCTACTATTTAGTTAAAGTTAAAATTGCTCTTATATAGCGCTTATCGCCAAGGGACCTTAGCCTCTAACTCTAAGCACTTTACAATGACTGACGGCAACAAAGGACAAGACTGGCAGCCTGTTAAGCGTAAATACAATTTACGGACTCGGACAACGCTGCCTTAATTGCCAGGTACTCATTCATACAGAGTCAAGTGAGGTAGTTAGGGTCTTGCCTAAGGATTCACTGCCAATGACCAGAAGTTTGGAAGAAAATTTTGCGTTTAGCGGGATACATTCCACCAAGCCACCCAGCCGACTGGTGAGTAGAGATGCTGGAGTGTTTGCATATTTGAACTGTGTTAGCCACTATGTTTCTAGGTATGAGTTAGTATGACGCTGTTCTTAAAATTAAATCCTAATCAGATCGTCTTGTTGATAAGATATTTATTTTTCTTCTTGAAACAGCCCCAGAAGCTGAATTTGTCATGGGGGAAATTAATTTCTTGTTCATTATTTTGTGTTATATACATGTACATGTATTGTGTTCCATGGCACCAGTAGATATTGTTAATAAATGTTAATGTTGCACTTGATTTCTTTTCAAATTTCATTTCCCCCCCCCCCCCCCACCTTTCCCCCATCCCTCACATATTATCCACTTACACTTACAGCCTGTCATATTCAACTATCCACCAGAAGCTACATGCTAAATGTTATACATGTATTGTTATTAAATGAAGCAAGCTAAATATCTCTTCATGTTTTCATTGTTAGTATTCAATGTATTCTATTTTCATGGAAAATAAAAACATTTGATAATTTTAACAGGTTGGTCATTGGTGGATTTTATTTATTTGTTTTTCAATTTGAGGGAGGGGGAGTTGTGAAAATGGATTTTGTTGCCTACATCTACATCGGTCAAAACTGTCACCCCAAACACACACACAATCACACACACACACACACACACACAGAGTATTAACGGCTACAGAGTTAAAGCATGTTTTATG
>JASKDV010204328.1:0-10684 GCA_032466395.1 Aegires albopunctatus
TTCAGCAGTTATTCAAGTTATCGTCCAATGCTTCCATTACAAGGCTTAGGTGGTCGGTAAGGGGCAGAGTGACTCTATATGAGGTAGACTAGATCTCTAGCAGCAGTAGGCGTAGGTCTCTATGTCTTTTATGCGGTGGCTCCCAATTTAGATCTTTCATCATGTCTGTTAAACTGCTGTTTTTGGTACAGTCGTTCTTGAAGAATTGTGCTTCTCTGCATTGGATATTCTCAGGTTTGTCACATGTTCAGTTATTTACTTCTCCTAATTTATTAATTATTATTAAATTACTTTTTTTAAAAATTATTTAGCTATATTTATAATTTTTGGATAACAAATGTTTTGCCAATTTTTGTCTTGGAATTAGGGAACCGATCACAGATGAAAATTTGCAAAGTCAGAGCAGCTCTAATACAGATGATGACCAAATGAACCAAGTGTCAGAAGATTGCAAGTCCACAGAGAAAAACTCTCAAGACAATATAACACCAGCTTTAAACCAAGAAAGTAGCGCTCCAGGGGTAGGCCCTTTATAATGTCTTGTAAATCAATCTTTTAAGATCTTTTCGTTGTACACAATAATTAGCCTCTATGGGTCCTTGGGAAAGTCTTTGTACACATTATATTTTCCTCACCTCACGTGCCAAGATTTACAAATTACATGGATATTTATTTTAACCACCTGTGCCCATATACGCAAAATCCTTTCATCAACACATTTTACGCATTCTTTGATTACGCACTTGTCACAGATTTTCAGCTTCTGGCCTAGATTTTTCTGACTGTCCTGGACGATTTCTATTAAAGAGACAAGTAGCGCGTGCCCATGCTCCAGTCCATTGAAGTTGTAAATAGTCTTGTAAAGTGATAGTGTATATTAATAATGTATCAAATCTTAGGTTTTTCCACCGCGTTGTATGTTTTTACATCGCGTAGTGTTACTAGACGATTTTCAGGTTTGGCAGTGGGGTGAAATTTGGGTTTCAGGATTCAGTGTGCTCAGCCGCTTGGACCCATGAAAGTGGTAGTTTAAAAGATCAATTTGAGTGTCTTGATTGGACAATTCAAGTCTCAAGAATATTCAAATAAAAGATAAAATGCACTTTCCCCTTATATTTTGTTCCAGAGATCTTGCGTTAACATTTGCATAAAATTGAATGAGCTTAAATTTCATTATTTAAGGGAAACACTGTCATGATGAAAACCCATTCTATAATTTGAAGTCAGCCAGCATAACCTATATGTTTGACCAAAGTGAGAAAAAGTTTTAAAAGGAGTGCTTTGACTGAGTCTTTTAAAACCAGCCATGATTTTTCGACCAGAGACTAAAATTATGTTTGTATTCAAGCTCTATTTTCAATGAAGGGTGGATTATGCTTTTCAGAATATTGATGCTAAATGCAAGCCATGGTGACTATGCCATAGTTTAATTTCAACACCTTTCAGTAATGACATAGAAAATATGACTAAATTCCTTTACTAATCCCCAACTGCTGGACATCGACCCTATCCAGTAGCCAATACCAGATAAAATATAATTAAAGGACTTTAGGTAAAATAGAAATGGCTAATACATTTGGTATCACATTTTGAAATGAGTTTCTTTTATGATTATATTCTGTCCTTTTTTATTCAAGGCACCTCGTATACTGCTTGTAAATCAGCAAGCTAATGCAGATGTAGTTGCTGATCAAATGACAGCCAGGCAAGTCACAGAACTTTTATATCAACACCTAAGAACACCTCCGTCCCTAAAGAGTCAAAAGCTTTATTTTAAAAGACGCTCTTCACCAAGTCGCCAGTACACCGGCATTGGTAGGTTTTCATGATAGAATTTGGTGAAGCACCTGTTAAAACCCAAATAAAAGTTTTTATGAATACAGAATACTATATAAATCACCATCCTACCATCCTCTTCCCCCCATATATGAATAAATCAATGAAATAAAATGTGCATAAGCGGATAGAACATACAGTGCAATCAGTATCTGGAATGATTCATCTGGGACGGAATTTTTCCTCTATGTAACCCCCGTATGGTTCCTGGGGGTAAAGAATAGGGCCAACGATTTCTCAGGAGCTTCTTCTCCCATCTGTCCTCTATCATACTGTTTTGTCCCCTCAGGAGGGAGGAGGTGTTGCTTGTGGGGGGGGGGGAGGAGGCATATAACTGGTGGCCATCCCCCATTTGTGTGCATTGCTCGACTTTAAAATGCTATCGGGGTCACTTGCCAATTAGAGGGATTGAGCACTTTTGTACACAAAGGGCGTTAGGAAAATCCTGGGTGGTTTTGGGGGCTTGATGGCCATTATACTTTAGGTTTTTCTTTTTTTTTTCTGTAGATCATTTCTCCATTTAGTTATCTTTAATATTATATGTATTGTACTTATTATTTAAAGTGCTTCTTTTCCTCCTTGGTGACTTTTTCCCCCTCTTCTAAAATCTATTTTTTCTACTTCTACTTTTATCTTTTAATTAGCTTATCATCTTACTTTTTCATGGGCTCTGAGATAACCTTGGTAGTTGACTGAGCCCTTAAACTCCTCTTTGTAAAACATGCTGGTCGATTGGAATGGCTTACACAATGGGAAAATGGTATAAGTCTATATCAATAAAAATAACATGTACTTTTTGCATGGCAATCCACTTAATCTTTAAATTATGAACTCATTGAGCTTTATGGACCTTATTGCTGCAAAATCATTAGAGGCATATATGCACTCTTGAACACTAGTGATAAGATCTCTCTGTTTATTGCCAGTCACTTGATTTTTTACTTGAGTATATCAAAGATATGTTTGAAAACAACCTTTTCTATGGTTTCAACTTCGTACCACCATAAGGATTTGAACCTCAGTTATTTGATCTACACAATTGCCACACAATCTTCTTCTTGAAAACATGTGAAGGGTTAAATGATGTGTGTGAGCACCAATACTACACATTTGTGCACTGCATACACTACTAGTATCAATGATGGTTCTCAAGTACATTTAGCATATACATGTACACTAATCATCATGTGACATTGTGATCTAGTGGAAGACATTTATGCTGGTGATCGAGAGGTCCCAGATTCGAATTCTGGTTGGCCGCGATGTTGAGTTCTTGGGAATGACTCTTTACATGCATTTCCTCACCGTACCCAAGTGTTAAAAGGGTACCTGGCTATAGGTAGAGGAATATCTTGTCAGCTTGCTAGAGTGGAGTGAATTTCATCAGGTCGCACCTCTGTATGCCCCCCCAGCAGTTGAGAAGGATTTTGGATTGCAATGGCTTGTCAGGGAAACTCTGTAAAGAGCATTGAGCACATTTAGTGGGAATTCGCTATAGATAAGAAAGCTCTTTACTCTTTACTTTTTAAGTTTGTTCTAATCATGAGCACTGCTTTAATTGGAACTATTTGAGTGGAACAGTGCTATTATAATTAATTGGTTTGCACTGTGCAGTAAAAGCTTGTTTTGATGGGGGGGAAAAATACATAAGGAGTAAAGCAAAAACATGTGTCTCACCCCAAGTTTGATCCCCCAACCATTCCACCATTATAACCTATTGTTTTTAATGCTATCATCATTACTACGCCTGTCATAGTGCATTACATATCTCATATTCTTATCCATCGAGGAAATCTGAGATTTTGCTGTCTTTTCCTATTTCATTTTTTTAGCAAATGCTATTCATTTCCTTGATTATATGAGTTAAATTTATTTGGTAATGGCAGAGAGTAGATCTAGATCCGTGCTTCAAATCAGGCAAGCATATCGGATTGTTAACACAAAGTCTCATTGTTATATTATAGATAATGGATACCTTAACGTTTTTAACAAACATAAAGTCCAGAAAAGAAAACTACATTTTACAAATTTTTGTATGGCTTTCAATTAAAAAACTATACAAGGATCCTTTCCCATACAGAAATGTATTTTATGGTTGTTTCAAAATAATAGCTAAATAAAAGGTCCGTAGTGTAGGCATGATCATGAAGTATCACTTATTTTTTGTATTATTTAGATCTAGTTGAGGTTTTCTTCAAACACCTTTCTTTTCAGTAATCTTTTAGGTTTTTAATTTTATTTTCATTGCTGTGACAGGAAAGAGATGGCCCATTATATTCATTTATTGATATGCATTTGTTTGGCTTTTTGTAAGCCAATGAGGATGAAATTTTATATAGTTGTATTTTGATTCATTTACAATTTAGAGTCTATTTTAAAAGGTTCCGTAACATGTGTCACAAGTAAACTTAACTGGATACTTTTGTTTTTACAGATCGGTTTGACAGACTTTCTGATGAAATCATACTTCGAATCTTGCATTTCCTGCCCCGCCACCTCATGTGTACATGTTCTCTTGTCAGTCGCAGATGGGCCCGTATTGTGTAAGAATTTAACTTTAGAATTGTCCATTTTTGTCTTCTTTAAATGTAGGAATTCTGAAATCTCCTCTATTTAACACAAGTAGAGGAGATTTCTGCAGAATGATAATTTCCAACAACTTTCCAAGTTACTATTAGTGAGGCAAATCTGATCATCAACTAGTTTCTGTCACCAATGAATGGTAGCTGTTGGTGATTTTTGTTTACCATTTTAAGCTAGATTGTTTCTAAGCTATTTCCAGCATAAGGCATCCAATAATAAATTGTGATATTGTATAAGAGGCCTTCAGGGTTTATTTTTGGAGTGCATCCTGCGCCAAATGGCTCATTAAGGCTGAAATGTCCCATTGTTTTTTCAAGTCCTGCTCCGATCGGCCCTTTGATATCAGAACGTTTGCGCCGAGGAGATCACTGAATGACAACCTCCTAGCCCACTAAAATAATAATAATATTTGGGCTGCGTTCAGATAGTAGAATAAGCCACTGAGTGGAAGTGACACCAATGCACGGCTTAAAAATCTGTGGCTTCTGTAAGCTATGTCGTTTTGCTTTTTTTAAGTAAGTAAATTCATTTAATTTTGGCTAGAATACTATTTTATTACTTTGTTAACCTTATCATGCAAACACTATGCTCATAACAAATCGATAAGGTGATAATATACTAGCCAAAATCGATGACCCATTGATTTTTTTTACTAAGGGAGCTAATTGGCCCATTCCAAATTTGTCAGTGGATAAACACTGGGCCTTGATGGCTGTCACTTGATCCAAATATTTCCAGGTGCATTTTTTATTTATTGTTATAAACTATATTGAATTTTTCATCTCCGTCAAAAATTACTAGATTGCAATTATTTTTCTTTCTAAACTATTTCCAGCTCAAGACATTCATTGTTGGGGTTATAAGCCAAAGATGACTATTTTCTAATCTGGAAAATTTTGTAATCCAAACAAATTGCCGGGAACGGAGATGTTCGTATTAGAGAGATCAGACTGTACATAGTTTGACTATATAAAGTATTAAGAGTAAAGTATTATTATTATTACTATGTGTTATGAAAACATTTACTTCTTTCAGGTGTGATTTATCCTTGTGGAGGCGGATGAATATGGGTGGACGTCTTATCAACAATGGTGTGTTAAAAATAATGCTAGAGAGAGGTGTTGAAATCTTGCGTCTCAATAGATCAGAGGTAACTTTATTAAAATTGGTGGTTATCATTTGTATTTTTCTATCCATCATATATTTTTAAAAAAATGCTTATTATATATTTGTACATAAAATTGAGAACCATGGAAACAATTTTTGAAGAGAATAATTATATATGCATCAGATACTAGACACCATTTAATTACTTGACGGGATGAGAGAGCCTGTCAAACAGCTAATTTGATTATAGTAATAGGCATTTAATTCATACAATCTAAACTTTCAATCATATCCTTTTACTTGTCGTTCACTATTAGCCATTCACCTTACATTGAAGGTAATGTACCTCACAACACCATTCAATTTCCTTCATCAGTGCAAATTTTGAACCGCTGTTGTCTGAGTACTCAGTGCATAACTGACACACTTCCAAGTACTGGAAATTGGAATAGTTGGTACAGCAAAATTACCCCGTTATGGATTCTCGGGATAAATTCACCCTGTTATCTTTGCTAGACTAAGTGCTAGGCCTACAGCCCATGGCTGCAAGCATTTCAATAAATATGGTACATGTTTCACTAGTTTGATACAATAGTATTAGACAATAGGCCTACCGATGACAACTGAATAAGAGGAGTAGGGTTGAAGGCTTTAAATACATACATGTATTGATTTTTGCCAAATCGCCATACTAGTAACAGATGTGGGGGTAGACAAATATTTATACATGCATGGTATATTAAGTCAGAGAGAGAGGGGGAGAGAGAAAGAAAATGGGTGGGAGGGATAGATAAAGAGATATATATTTTTTCTAGAATCTAGATCTAGTAATCTACTTTATGCAAGGCTGTGGCACCTACATGTCTAGAGTGTGGACGACTTCGTCAAAGGTGTGAAAGCGTTTTCTTTCAGAAATCCCAAGAAGTCCATTATTTATATTATGTCATGCTCGTCTGTCACTATTCCTAGCACAGCTCCGAATAGACACTGCGTTTATACGATGTTGATATATCTATCATGAACGGCGCCAACGTGTCTAGGGTGACCAAAATCTTGATTTGATTTTGCCGATTACCGCCACATCGATGTCGTTAAAGTGAGTTTTTTAATTACTATTGTTATATAGGGGGAAAAATTCGGGACTTCGGCACCTGTATTCAAAGGCAAGTTCTTTTTAAGATGGTCCTAAATGTACAGTCAAACCTTTCCATAACGGTCACTTAAGATCACAGAGCAAAGTGGCTTAGGCTAGATAGGCAAAACTGTGATCCCAACAATGTGCATCGATAATGTTATCATTTATACCTTCTGTAGTCTCTCTCTTTCTCTCTTCTTCTGTCACAGTTTAGTTTATAGCTGATTCTATCGTTGTTGTTTTTGTGTTTATTTCATTTAGTTTTATTAGCATTATTTGTTTCTCTTATTGGTTCCATTCATCAACAAACCACTTATGCGTGCATGTCGATGTGAAAAAATGACTGTAAAGTAAACTCCACCCACCTTCAATACGTAGCATTGACCAATGACCACACACCTTAAAACGACTGTGTCTAGTCCGTCGATAAGCAGTGGTCACACATTAACCATAAACTCCTCCTTCTATTGTTCAGTGAACCGACTTAGTTGCGTGCAAAGGCGGTCTTCGCAAGGAAGGCTTCACCTAGCCGAGTCTAGAAACGTGTGTCGTCTTCGCAGATAACACCCAGCATTGTCTAGACACATCATAAGCATGATTGATCAATGTTGTCTCTCTATTGCGCACATTTATTGAGTGTTGAAGGCGAAATATGTTGGGCGGTCATTAATGTTGCTATTGGGAAGGATGACTTTGTTAGAACTCTGCAGAAGTGACCGCTATGATCAGATTAGAACGCACTGTCACAAAAAATTACTGACCGTGACCGCGTTAGACAGGTGACCACTATGAAAAGGTTGAAAATATAGGAAAAATGCAAGGGTGTCACAGACCATTGGCAGTTAGTACAGGTGACTATTAAGGCAGATGGGACTATGTTAAAATCTCGGGGTTGGGACGCGCACAGATATTGTTCCTCTTTTTTCACTTTTTCTTGTTATCAGCACTGCTTCATAAGTTGCAGGTTTTTTTGTGTCTTCCATTTGGTTTTTAGATTACTTCCAATATATCAGCTGCTTACTTTTGCAGAGCTCTTCTCTGACTGGAAATAAGTCAAGTATAAATGTAAATCAAGCTCATCTTATATACCTGCACTAATTTTTCTTTGCTTTTCAGATAATGGGGGATTTTTCATGTACAGTGGCTGGCTCTCCTGATCCTCGACGATCGCCTCTATCAGAAGACAGGTAGACATTTCAAGAACGTTGAACAATGTAGTTAAAGCCAGGCCCATTAAGAACTCACTTTTTAAAAGTATAAGTTGTATTTCTTTAGATATCTCATTTTTGCATTTAAGTTTCATACATAACCAGAAGCAATCTGTACTTAAATGACTTTACTTTATATAAAGAACAATTTAATTTCTTGATTTTGGGAGTAAGAATCGATGACTACAATATGTTTGTTTTAAACCGTTCATTTAATATTTAACAAAACCTCTTTTTTCTTTCAGGCTCTATCGTTTGCGATTTTTAGATATGAGCATGGCCAATGTGAATACAAGATTGATTGAAGCAATGCTGAAGTTTTGTCCAAATTTGCAAAAATTAAGTCTTGAGAACATCCCAGTCTCAGAGCAACTCCTTATGTAAGTGTTTATTAATTACATAAATGTCATGGAACAATTTCTTGATTTTTGTATTGAAACAAATGTACTTGTAGAAAAAAGAAAGTGTTCATCAGTTTTACATACAATTTTTATGTATCAACATTATTTAAAAGCTTGTACAATAATGGTCTCACATGATTATCTAAAGAATGTGTGTTATTTAAAGAATAAAAAATTATTGAAAATAGAAAAATATCATACCAACCAGGACATCCACAATCCCCTAATGAAAAGCTTATTCAGATCAGTGATGAGAGTGCCCCTCTTGGGCTATGACAGTTGTTTTACATGGTCTTTGTATTGAATTTATTATATTTGAATTCAGACTTGTGGAATGTTGTTTCGTTTTCAATCGATGCATGAGTTTATCACTTCGTTGAACATTGTATTAATCAGTTTAAAGAATATCCCTCTGTCAATAAATGGCCCAAAAAACGTGCTGTTGAGCCCAAGCTAAATGAGATTGTCTAAGGCACCCTGATAAGATGTCTTATTGCAGGTCTTTGAGGTGTGATGTATGCATTCTGTAGGTGGGTGATGTAAGTGTATTGATCTTGAGCAGGTATATTGGCAAACGGCTAATTACTCCTTGGATGGATCCATGTTGATGATAATTATTCTAAGAATGATCACATTTGTATTTCCGTGGACGTGGAGGCCATTAGCAATCACAGACACTGATGATACATTTACTTGTAAATCCAACATTTCTGACCGACTGAGGTCATATTTGGGTTTTACAGGATGGATATTCGATCTATGTAGTCAATTGTGCTTTAAAAATGGTTTTGTGGAGATTTGAAGATTACATATAAGTTTAGGAGCTATTGAGAATAGGATCAATGGTAATGTTGAATTGAAACATTTTTATTCATTCAATATGTAAATTAATTCCATCACACCTTTTTGTTTTTCAGCAATTTAGGCTTGAATAGTCCATATTTAGAGACCCTCAATTTATGTATGTCTGCAGGGGTCACTTCAAGGGGCTTGCAGGTTATTTTTCAAAATTGTACAAGGTACTATGTTTTTTAAATACAGCTGAACCCGGTTATACTGAAACTTTAAAAATAAAACAGAATTTTTTCATCATAAATAGACCGGTTAATCTGAACGTAAACCTGCTTACTGAAATATTTTTGCTGGTTGAGAACAGAAATCGCTGCAACAATCAATTAAAAGTCTAAACGGACACCAGCCTCAAAGGAAAGAATACAAAAAGAAAGAAAGATTGAAAGAAAAATAAATGCACTGTAACGTAGTGGATGGCAGTCCCAAGCTCACTTACAAAATGGCTGACATTGTGTTTCCTTTCCATTGATGTGAAACACCATTATAGCATACTATAATATCTCTACACAGCGATGTTGCTTCATCATCGGTTATACTGAAAAATTTAGAAATATTTTTGAGTTTCAGAATAAGCGGTGTCGACTGTATTCTATTTCTAATCTTCAGTTTTTTATTGTTACTTGCTTGTGTTATTATTTTGTTTGTTTTTTATTATGCAGTGAAACTTTGATATACCGCCAACATCAGTTACATCATGAAATAATGAGTTAGGCATTATAAGCGGGGCAACACTTTTTTTTGTTTTTTGTTACTCCTGCCACCCCCCACTCTCTCAACCAATATATTAATTAAATTCTCTTTCTTATCTCGATTAAAGTTTGAATTCTTTCACTGATATTTCAGTGTTGCATTGTCAATAATGCAGTATAATTAATGGTAACGAAATTCATATTACACCTGCTCACCACTGTAGGTCTGCTATCTCCCTCCGCCGTCCCTCTTTTGAACCTTTTCCAATCTGGCTATATCTATAGATCTCATAGCTAATGGGTTGGTCGCATTGCAGAATTCCTTTTATGCCAAATAGCGGGGCTCTCTTTCCCCCAATCCCCTCTTGCCCCCAATCCCCTCTTGCTTTATATCTTAAAACTGGTGATAAATTTAACCAGGAACTAGATTGGATCTGTAAAGATATAGGTCAATCTTCATATTTGATCCAAATTAATAATTAAATTAGTGAATTTTTTAGTTGGTTTGGGGTTTGTTTGTTTTATTAAAAATAATAATAATATGCAATATAGACTTCAGATAAGATAGCAAACTTAATTGCTGTTCACAAGTTTCCTAACCTTCTTTCTCCCTTTTTTTAAAAAGTCTTTCAGAGTTAAACATTGCTTGGACTCGCCTGTCAAGGGTTGAGGTTGCTGATATTTCAAACAATATGCCTAGTCAAATGGTGGCTTTGAATATGAGTGGATGTAGGGAGAATATCACCGATGATGGTAAATTTCTTTTCGGTTCCTTTTTTGTGTTAGGTTTTTCATGCTATTCTCTCTCTCTCTCTCTCTCTCTCTCTCTCTCTCTCTCTCTCTCTCTCTCTCTCTCTCTCTCTCTCTATCTCT
>JASKDV010204339.1:0-10684 GCA_032466395.1 Aegires albopunctatus
GGGGGGTGCGACCTGAGACCTGATGAAAGGTGCTACACTCTAGCACACTGGCACGGTGGCAGAACGGTTAAGCCGTTGGACTCGTATGCGAAAGGTCGCGGGTTCGCTTCTCTGTTGAGACACTGTGTTTAACTCTTGGGCAAGGTTATTTACACGAATTGTCTACGTTTGTGGTGCTGTTCCTACGGCTGACGCTCAGTGACAGTAAATACCAAAAGACAAATTTCCCTTCTGGGATGAATAAAGTGGAATTTTTAAAAAATAATTTTTAAGATGTTCTTATCTATGGCCAGGTACCCATTTTACACCTGGTTACTGTGAGGATTGCATGCAAAGAGTCTTTCCCAAGAACTTATCATGCCCAAATGGGATTTGAACCTGGGACCTTTCAATCACCAGCTCAAATGTCTACCACGATGCCTTAATAATTATTATTATGAAGAGTTAATGTAAAAGCCTTGCAGGGTAATCAACAATGTTATTATTCATTTAGATAAATAGATTCTCACAAAAGAGTAAAAAAATTTCAGAGTTAAAAATAATGCTGCAAGGATTGTTTATGGGGAAATTCCAATTTAATATGAATTCACAAGAAATATTAAGATTCCTTCATTGGTTACCAGTTAAAGTTAAAATAATTTTTGTCCCTCTTGGTATATTTCTTGTATATTTACTAAATCCATAAACACCTTCAGGAAAAATTAAGATCCCATAATTCAAAATCTTTGGTTGTTCCAAAAACCAAACAAAAACATTGGCGACAGAAGTTTTGGAAAGATAGGATCCTTAATTTGAAATTCTCTTCCAGCATATACCGTGAGACTCACAAGTAATGGTACATAAGTTACAATTTTCAAAAAACATATCTTTTTCAAAAACATCTAGATTAATCTATGACTCAGCCTTTTTATCTGTATAACCTAATATGGATGATTTATCTACTGCTATATAAAATTGTATTCTCGTTTTCCTTTAAATCTTATATTTTTTGTTACGTAATGAATATTAT
Source organism: Aegires albopunctatus (assembly GCA_032466395.1). Taxonomy (NCBI): domain Eukaryota; kingdom Metazoa; phylum Mollusca; class Gastropoda; order Nudibranchia; family Aegiretidae; genus Aegires; species Aegires albopunctatus. The sequence continues at coordinate 1,010 of JASKDV010204339.1, forward strand.
CTAAGTTATTAATGTCGAGTTGTGTGGTGTGGTTAATGTGATTGTGAAGCGCCTAGATAAAAGGTGCTATAGACTATATATATATAAATTTATTATTTTTATTACCTATGTAACATTGAGCATCATTATATCTAGTATAACTAGCAGAAGGCCCGTGCCATCACTAAAATGAACATTGCTTCATTTTAGTTAAAATTGTTGATTTAATGTAACTGGCAGGCCATAGTGTTACTGGACAGGATAAGACAAATTTTATTTATACCTCCTGGGTGGGAATAAGGGGCTAAGATCTAGATCTAATTTCACATGCTTGATCTGAAACCGGTGTCCCATTTTGTATCGGACCTGTGTCTTCGTTACTTCTAAATCTAGAATCTGTTTTAACAAAGAAGGGGCAATAAGTTTATCTTGATTTGGGGCATGAACTACTTGTGTTCTCTAAAAGATCTAGATTTTTGTTTCTAAATGACTTGAATCATTTATCTATACTCTTTAATCTGGGTTGTACATTGATACCCAGACTGATGTTTTTGTCGTTGTGCCTTGCTACGTTATCGACTTTTTAAGTATAAGCTAGGTTTAGTCTTGAATCTGGGTCTCTACAATAGCATATAAATCTATGGAATTTAAATCTATAATTTGAGATTTACAAATTCATGAAAAGGATTCTGGATTCCAGACGAAGAAAGTGAAAGTGCAAAGTGTCTTGTGTAAAGACGTCAGAGTGCTATTGAACCATCAGGAGGTCAGGAGATCACAAGTCAATCTTTAGGAAGGTCTAATTTTAAGTTTTCAAATTTTACAAAAGCTTATTTTGTTAAATTAAGCAGAAAAACACCTTGATTTTAGTAAAACCCCTTAAATTATCCTTATACCAATCCACTAAACACAGTTAAATATTTTTTAGATCTGCCAATCAATCTGTGAGTGTAAAAAAAATTAATTGAGACAAAGCACAATGATCTCACTTTTGCTATTTTTAATAAAGATAAGATTTCTACTTTTTTCTTAAATCAAACCATATTTTTGTTGCCAATTCCCAGTTCATGAACCTTTTGACCAGAAATCGTGGAATTTGCCAGCGCCTCATAGCTATTCATTGAGTGAATAAGGTACAAGGGTTTTCCCACAAAAAACCGTAAAATGGCCACATCTTTTAAATCATTTAAGATTTTTTTAGTCTGTAAACGCAAAAAAGAAGTGCATTCAAATTGCAATTTCCCCAACGAGCACCAATATTGTCATTCATGTTGAACGTGAATGATGTCATAGCAAAAATGGCCACCCTTACTGAAAAATGGTCAAAAGCAGAAGTTCGAGGTGTTATTCGATTTCTGCAGGCAAAAGGGCTAAAGGCTTCTGAAATTCATGATGAGATTCAAGCAGTTTATGGTAAAGATGTCTTAGGTAGATCACAAGTGTATCATTGGTGTGAATTGTTTAGGGCTGGGCACACTAGAAGATAAGCTCAGCAGTGGACAGTGTGTTTCGTCCAAGACAAAGGAGAATGTTGATAGAGTTGATGAGCTGATTCAAGGGGAAAGGAGGCTGAAAATTAGTGAAATTGTGGTCATATCAAAGTTAACCGTCCACAGAATTGTTTTTGATGAGCTGGGCTACCACAAGGTGTGTTCTCGGTGGGTTCCAAAGCAGCTGACGGCTGATCCAAAGCAGCTGACGGCTGATCACATGACACCAGTTGCCATGAGCAGAAATTTGCTAGGACGTTGTGGGTGTCGTGTCATGAATGCAGGCAGTTATCTCCAAATGCCTGCTGAAGACTTCCTGGGACAGATTGTTACAGGTGACGAAACTTGGTTACACCATTCAACCCCAGAGACAAAACTCGACTCTATGGAAACATCCCTCTTCACCAATGCCAAGAGTTCAAGAGTGAGAAATCAGCGAAAAAGGTCATGGCTATACTTTTCTGGGATATGCGAGGTGTTCTGCTGCTTGATGTCCTTGAACCAGGACAACAATCAACGCCATGAGATACTGCCAACCTCTTGACAAACTTGTGTCGAAAAAGACCAGGGCAACGGACCCGTGGCGTGATTTTGAAACATGACAACGCAACTCCCCATACCGCTAATGTCACCCTTGTACATGTATTTGGTGAGGGTGGCTGTTGTTGTCAGCATGCTTGTTATTTACATATCAGAGATACATTAAAATTAACTCACATGTACACACACTCATAAAGATACACTTAACGAGAAACAAAATGGTTTTTATATTGATCAATTTTTGAAAATCTTTATTTCAACATTTTCACAGAGAAGTATAAAATACATCTAAAATTCTCGTTGACACGGCACATACTTTCCATTCCATGCAAAATACAGATAGGGGCCTACTAGAAAAAAACTTTTGGTATTTGTCATGTTAAAATGAGAAAATATCAGAAGAGTTCTTTCATGAAATAATTTCATCAGTTTTTTACAAGGATTCCTTAAGTTCTATTAATTAGTGCCATCATCTTTTCCTCCGCTTTTGATTGTTTTTCTTACTGATATTGGATGTTAAGCAAAAGACTTAGATACTTATGAAAAATGAGTGATCTTTATAGGGCTTCTTGTTCCAAAATACTACCTAAAGTTTCAACTCAAGCTTTACCATTATCTGATTCAAAATCACACAAAATCTTAGTTAGATCCTCTAAATATCAGACCTGCATGTGAACCTTCATCGGATTGTCTGAACTTTTTTCTCTGCACTTTCCCTCATCAAATGGACAAAGATTTGCTGTTTTTCCAGCAATAAGTTTAGTTAAAGACAAGTTAAGAAGTTTAAGACTAGATCTAGATCTATATTGGCATAAATACAACAGCATCATACTATAGCCATAAAAATATACTAAATTGCATATATATATATATATGTGTGTGTATATATATATATATATATATATATTGTGTACATGCATTACTTAATGATATCACTTTACTGGAATTCAAAGAAATTACTCATATACAATTAATATATATTCACTTACTGATTGCAGAAAACGCAAGGACAAACGCCCAGTTGAGCAATCTTTCTAACATATTTTCCGAGAGAAAGTCTTGATTGCAATCTTTTTCCTCTAGATCTAGATCTAGATCTAGATATCTAAATCTAGATCTAGAATCTAGAAATATTCTAACCAATTAAATCGATACTTATTCCGAACACCATTTTCAATGGCTTTGAGATCTGCTGACCGATCTAAAAATTGTTCAGGCATGGTGATATAAATTGTTAACTATACGGTAGATAATGTAGATCTAGATAATGTAGATCGATGATGTAGACTAGAAAATCGCATTCACAGGACAGAACAATGTCTATTCATTGAGTAGTAGCGGCACTGGAAAATAACAAACCAAAAATCGCACTGCGCATGCGCGAAAGCACAACTTCGTCGTTAATCATATTCACATTTTTCTGAACTACTTTCGTCGAAATTCCGACTCTGCAGTCGGCACAGTCGGAAAGCAAAACTGTCGACTTTCCTACTTCCATATGTGAGCACAAAAAGATCGATCAGGCCGTCGGAAAACAGGCAGGTCTGAATTATGCATGATTAATTCAGAGATAGTAGTGCCGATAGTAAATTTAGCAACTGTAAAAAGAACAACTACAAAGTACAACTAGAAATTTGATGGTGTAGAAAATGGAATTAGGAGAATTAAGAAAGTTATCTCTGTGCTTACATTAACTTACACGAGGGTAAACAAATACATATTCAGGCACACATGATTACCAATATTGATTCAAAAATAATAAGGAAAGACTTCGGATGTCCCGCCTGATAAGATTGATGAAGCGCAACATATGCACTCAATATACACTTAGCCTCTCTTCAACCAGAAATAGTGAACTGCTGGACATACAATTGCTCTTGATGTATGAATGATGTCTAAACAGCACAGGTACTCGTCCGGGGACCCATTTTCGCAGTGGGTGCTGGACAGAGGAGCAGAGCAGGCCCTTAGGTGCAATGGTACAATCACGGAGGGCCGGCATGCCATTCACTAACTGCTCCCCAGCTATGATGCCAGACTTTGGATAAAGAAGACCAGTGCAGCATTCATGTCGTTTTCATTTTTTTCATCCCTTTTCAACAGTCTCTTTCATTCAAAATTAAAAAATCAATGCTTCTTATATACAACAATTATTTTTACATGTTTGCAACATAATAGAATTTTATCCATTGTCCAGTTCAACCCGCTTAAATTGATATTTTTGGAACTGCTAATATGCGGATATTAGTGAGATGTTGATAAATCAGATCAACTAAGAGAAGGAAAATAATAGATTCCATTGGTCCAGCATTAAAATGATTTCATTGGATTTTACGATCCTAGGGCATGAGATTTCATTAGTTGAAAAGCATGCAATTTCATTGGTAGGAGCCCACACATTATTGATAAGTTCAAGAAACTAGTACTGTAGTATAAGACAGAGCATCCAGATAAACATAACAGTATACAGTGGTCTAGGAGACTGATTGCATTGGTAGAATAATATGTGTTTTCATTTGTGACTTTCACCTTTTCATTAACCGGCTAACGACTATAATTAAGGTTGTTCTTTGCCTCAGGATGTTGATATAGGAGGTTTTTGCCCAATATAAGCTGATGTATGGGATTTTTCCTGTACTAATAAAAAAAAAAAGGAAAACAAGGCTTTGAAATGATGTCATTATCTATGGGATGTCAAAATGGACAAAGTCAATTAAAGTGGGCTGGACTGTACATTGGTAGATAATGTTTATTAATATAAAATTATTGTTGGATGAGATTTAATACTGTGGATAAAGGGAAATTTGGCATACTTCAACTTGAGAGCTACAACCAGCCAATCATTGTCATTTGAAATTTTGAGATATAATGGTTATCTAAAGCCAATCATTTATATCTTTCACAACTTAAAAGGTGTCAGTTGAATCCAAACAAATTTGATTTATAAAATTATAAAGAAAGAAAAATAGCCATCATGTTTTGTTTGTTTTTTTCCACTGAACGTTTTGAAGTTGTGGTGTTTTTGTTTCTATCCCTTCATTTTGCGTACAGATAGAGCAATAGAGTGGGATAAATTAGATAAACTCAAATGGTTACTGGTAAATGACAACAAAGCATAGCATCAAAAATGAAATACCCTCATCTACACCCATATCTCTATGATAAATTCTTGGCTTTATTTTCCTCTAAACAACGACATCCGCAACCTGTTGGACACACTTCAAACTTAGAGAACCAGTCGGACATGTGAGAAGAATGACCTCCATGGCCACAAGCCAGACAAATGCTGCCTGTACCTGAAAACACACAGTTTGGGAAAGAAGAACAATGATGCTACTTTATAATTGGCTGTCATAGTTATGGCACAATGATGTTATCACTTCTTTTCATAATTTATTTTAAACATCCCCGAGATATACTCATGAGAAAAGAATCGCTCCATTTCAGACAAAATATGCAAACTATAATTCAAATATGATCTCACTATCTTGTAGTTTTAGTTTAAATTTAAATGTTCTTTGGATGGATTGTGACTCATCAATGACTCACCCTGGACTCCAATGTGACAGATGGTACAAGAAAGAGCTATGCAACAACATTGATCACACTGGAAGCCTGTGACTGATTTTAAACATTTTGAGCATGAGACAGGGAATTCTATGGAAATAATAGTGCAGGAAAGTGAAAATTATGATATTCAAAGCAAAAGATAAGGTCAGATAAATTTGTTTAATATGACATTGATAGTAGATAGTATATATTAGAGAATGTATTACAATCACATGATGTGTTTAATTCACTGCATAAAGAGGCACTTGCAAAATAATTTTGCCAAGGAAATTATTCCTAAAAATGGTAAAAAGAAACATGTATATCTTGAAACTAAGATATTTGGGTCTTGTTATAAAATTATAAAGTTTTGTAATGTTTTCAATCCAATGAGATAAATTGATAACTAGGGATACACCCACAATAAAGCTTATTAAAAATATGGGTCGGGATAAGATAAGATGAACTTTATTGATCCAGAATTGAAAATTTGTATTCGGCACTACCATAATGAAACATACTTGAAGTTAAAAGTGCCACATATATGCCGCTTAATGCCGGGGAACCTTAGCCTATAAGCGCTTTGCAATGACTTCACAGAAATAAGTGTTGAAAAAAAATGGCAAAAGGGTGTTAAAAGCTGAATATCCATCATCTTTTCAACATCCATGAGTTTTGCAGAGACCTTGTGGAATGGCATAGCTTCAAAATTTTCTTTTGTGCTCAATTTGTACACTTTCTTCATTCCTCCTGCAAGTTATCAGGCAGAGTCTCTTCATTTAAATGAAAAAGGTTTTAAGCCAGTTCTTTGCCAATATCACTAAACCGTGTTCTCTTGTCTATAATGGGGGCCTCACACCCTCTCCCCAGTTTAATTACCCTGCTTTAGCCCTTTGAATTTAAAACAAAAAAATAGAAGGGATATTACACTTAGACAGTCACAGTTGAGGTTTAGTCAGACTGTCAAACTAAAGTAGAAATACAAAGATAAAGAAGATCAAAAAATTGTTTTTACTTTACCATTTTCATAAATAGATTGATGACTAATGGTGTGTTTCAAGATCTGGGTTCTTTGGTTTAACAACTGCCAGTTGTACAATATGTTGGCATAGGACTGTTTAATTTGCTCATGCTGGTGCCTCATTGAGGGATTAAGCATCCTGTAATTTGTAATTGATAAAAAGAAAGAGTTAAAGAATTATAAGAAAACTAGTTGATGTTGTGTTGCTTGCAATAATTAAACCAAAAAAATGTTATAATATTAGGACTCAGTACCCAAACCTAGATTTAACAAACTAGATTCTACATCAGACAGATTCAATTTCCAGGGGTCTGATTCTAGATATGATTTTTCTAGTCAGATATGGAGATCTATGTTAATGCCATAGATTTACAGCCCAGGAGGGGTGGGCTCTACTAAGGCATGGGCCTTATTTGGGTAGGGTAGCTTACAATGCTTTTAAAGTTTGTTTTCAATAAGAGGATATAATAAAACAGCAAATAAAGGCTCCTGGATTTAGCATTATGTTGCTGCACAATTAGAATTACTATTAAATATCAAAAGGATAAGAAAAACCGTTTTCCCAACATAATGTTCTCAAAGGGCTTAATATCACCAGCTGTACTTGAGGCCAATAAACAAATTATGTACCAAGTGTAGAAAACACTCACTTGCAATTGTTTTGATGCAAAGTCTTTTCAGCATCCACTTCTTTACGCTGAGGGTCTTTGTCTATGACATCAAGAGATTCAGGCTCTGACCAACTCATAGACCGCTTTCCTTTCATAACTGTTAGACAAATAGCAATGGAATGAATCAATTGCAAAGCTAAAAATGAATATTATTTTCAAGAAATATAGACATCGATGACATAACTCTCATTTATTCCTCTATTATTGCTTACATTTACATTTCTTTAATACTAAATACATTGCTTTTAAATGCCAAAAGAAAGCACTGAAACCTAAATAATGAAATAACTGATACATGGTGTTCATTATTCTATTATTCCTAATCTTAATATATTATATAATCATCTTCATCATCAATCATATTGATTCCTTTATCTATTTCTTCATTCTTAAAATAATTTGACTGTTATCAAAATTTACAGGAATCGTTACTACTTTCAACAAGTAATAATATGAAAAATTCTGACATTTACAAGTAAAGTCGAACCTGCTTATTCTGAAACTCAAAAATTTTTCTAAACATTTCAGTATAACCGATAATGATGCAACATCACTGTGTAGAGGTATTTTAGTAAGCTATAATAATGGCATTTCGTGTGATATTAAGGTCAATGGAAAGGAAACACTGCATCAGCCGTTTTGTAAGCGGACTTGGGACTGCCATTCACTGCTTTGCAGATTTTTTTTTGTTCTTTCTTGCTGTCTTTCTTTTTTCTATTGTTTCCTTTCTGGCTGGTGTCCATTTTCACTTTTGGTCAAGAATTTCTGCGATTTCTGTTCTCAACCAGCAACAAATATTTCAGTATACGCTGGCTTAGTTCAGATTAAGCAGTCTATTTATATAGAAAAAATTCTTCTTCTTTTTTTCTTCAAAGTTTCAGTTTAACCGAGATTTCAGTATATCCGATTTCAGTATAACCGGGTTCAACTGTACTTGGCATATTCCATCAACACATATTTATATATTTTAAATTAGAAAATGCTGAGAATTTATTTTCATCATTTTTTTTGCTTTAAATTATACTTATGATGTTATGGTTTGTAAACATACTTACTACAACTAAACTAATATCTAGCAAACTAATCTATGATAGAAGTAATAACATATCTGATATTATCATAAAGAATGACATAAAAATAGAATAAACACAAACTTTTAAACTAAAATCTTATAATTAAATGAACAAAAATAATGTCCTCTTAATCTTTTTTTTTTTTTTTTTTTTTTGGTCTCTCTTATCTCTCTCAGCAGAAATCAGACAAAATTTACTAAAAGATGATTTTAAAAGCCTTTAAATTTGCAATTCTTGTAATATGTTTATAAGCTAGTTTAAGCAAAAATGAAGTTTAAGAGAGACTTAATAATACTGATAATAATAGATAATCTAATTAAAATATCAACTTCATTTCTAATATAAGGTATATAGAAAACATTGGAGTACAATACATAAGTATATTTATAAAAATACTAGAACTAGAACATTCTATTTTCTGTAACATATTTTAAACATAAATGTAACATTAAAGTAGCAGATAATTAATCATCAAATAATAATATGATACCTAAGGATTTCATTCAAAATACATCAATGCAACACTGACTATACCAACCATGTTACACTGGCATATCATGCTCCCAAAAGTAGTCATCATTGAATTTTTTACCCTTTGTTATTTATTTTTTTCTTCTGACAAGCGAATAAGTTCAATATTCAATCCCAATTGCCAGAAAGAGGGAGATAATGAAATGGAATTATAGAACTACATGGATAAAGGAATCTTTCAACATCTTTACAATGAATATTTATCTAATGGCCTATGTCAATAATTAAAAAAAAAAAGAGTTTAAGTCTTTGAACGAAATTTGAACTGAAAACATGAAATAAGGAAAGCAACAGGAAAAATGAAAAGAGGCAACCCTTGAGCAGAGTGGATTCACTTTCATCCCCATTTCCACTTCCTCCTGTCCCTGTTTCATTTTGGTTAACAGGGAATTAAACTTAAATATGTACGAGTATTTTATGAAAAAGGAAATGAGAGGTGAGGGTCAAGTGATACTCTCTCAGATAAATTTCTCTGAAAGCAAAGAAATGCGAGTATTCATATGGAATGAAGGGAAAGGGAGAGGAGAGCTAAGCCACTTTCTTCAAGGGTAAAGAGATGATGATCAGAATAGAATGTAATAACAATGAACAATGAGAGTGTTTATTATAACAGGAAAGGTTGTACATTAATATATAAACAAAGGGTATTTATTAGTAAGCAAGACAGTGTGTAAAGTCAGGAATAAACCAGTATATAAACAGAATAAACATTCGATAAAGTGACATGTTGTGAACAAATAGTCCAATATAATAATAATAATAATAATAATAATAATAATAATAATAATATTAATAATAATAATAATAATAATAATAATAAT
>JASKDV010204350.1:0-10682 GCA_032466395.1 Aegires albopunctatus
CACTCTCTCTCTCTCTCTCTCTCTCTCTCTCTCTCTCTTTCTCTCTCTTTCTCTCTCTTTCTTTCTCTTTCTCTCTCATTTTCTCTCTCTTTTTATATATATATCTTGGCCTTTTATTTTATGTTAATAAGATGAATGAAAACATATCAAGGTCCATTGATCGGGCCTTGGCGAAGTAATACAATTGGTATCGACAACTTCAAAGTACACACATAACCTCATTATGACTGGCATCATTACATTTCATATGACGTCAAAGGTATAAGATTCGATTGAGCCTAGGCCTAGGCCAAGGCCGAGCTTTCAAGCGCCTTCTTACTTCCTGTCGTTCCCATTGGTAGAATATTATTTAGATGCGCCTTGGCCGCGCATACACTACAGTTCCTGTTGAGTGAACGCAATGTCTTATTCCATTTCTCTCTCTCCATGACCAGCGCTAAACATAAGGTCTGATGTTACAGCGTTTTGACTAAATTCTAGATCGGTTGAAGGCCTTTCTAGACAAATCACTCCTCATTTCTGGGTATCGGGAAGATCTAGAGTCTAGAACAAGCTGAACTCTCTCTGGAATCTAATCTCTAGGAGTCAAGGTTTACAAACTAGAAATCTAGACTCTAGTATCTGCTAGATCTAGAATCTAGATTCTAGATTAGGCTAGATCTAGATCTAGTGTAGTTTATTATTATAGGCTGCTACCTCAAGGAATTGAGATCCCAAGAATAGGCTAGATCTAGCATTGTTACTCATTGTATCCTCTATAATTGTGATGGAACCAGATCAAGAAGTGAGGATGTCAACCCCATGTGAAACAGTGAGGGAAGAAGATGAAGATGCGCCTCAAGAGGTAAGAAAGAACTGATTCTGAACTAGATCTAGATCTAGATCTATCTAGATATAGATATAGATATAGATCTACTAGACTCTAGATCTAGAGTGAATGTACCCCCAGTGACACAGAGACTGATTTTCAGCTCGCTTTATGTTCATTGAGCTTAATGGACGTGAATCTTCAGTTTAGATGAACATGTTTTCTCTTGAAATCATTCACTTTTCAAATCGGGATTGGTGTTTTGCATTAGATTTTGTGGCTCTGTATCACTGGGCGAACTGTGTCACTAATCTAATCAAAAATAAATTATTTATGGCACTTCGACCTCAGCGGGGTTTAGATCTATATTTTTTTACTTCGACAATGACATTGTCACTTTGTCACACAAAAGCTAGCCTATCAGTACTATCACAGTATCATTCACGCTACTAGAACAATACATTGACTTGATTGACTCACTGCAAAATACCCCCTCCCCAAAAAAGAAAAAAAAGATCTAGATCTAGATCTAGATTCTAGATCTATCTTTGACACAGATAATGTCAGGCCAGCACTGTCATCTTTCTTTCACTTTCATTCGAAGCAATCGTAGCTGGAGATCGGGGCCGATGATTGACATTGATAACAAATTATGGTTATGATGTGAAAGCTCAGTGGAAAGGAACCTTATAAAGAATTACTGTTTTAGATCTACATGGAGATCTAGATCCAGGCCTATTTACGGCTTATATCGTACAAGTGCTGTTCCCTAAAGTAATCATGACAAAGTGTGAAGTAACAAGAAAACTCTTGATTTTCAGTATTATTTGTGAGCTGTCTACTTGGTATGATTTTAACATTGTTGGCGATGTTGAGTGCCCAGGAGGATTTGGAGTGGGGTGAGAGGTGGACAATGTTGTCCTCAATACTTTTTTTCATTTCAATGATGATAAATGTGGAAGAAAGAAAAATCTTTACTACGTATTGTAGGCCTACACCGGCAATATGGTAGGCCTACCGGTAGACTTCGAAATACATGCTTGTAGCTGACATTAGAAATCTGGCAACAGATATAATTCAATTTTATGTGGACAGTAATGTCCATTTGCATTGATGCCAAAACACCCTCTTTGTGGTTCCCGGGGGTAAAAAATAGGACCAACGCTTCGTAAGAGGCGACCAAGGGAATGGGAGCTTTTTCTCCCATCTGTCCTCTATATTCTGTCTTTCAGGCTTTTTTGGAGGCATATATAGCTGGTGGCCATCCCTCATTTGTGTGCATTGCTCGACTTTAAAATGCTATCGGGGTCACTTGCTAATTAGAGGGACCAAATACTTTTGTACACGGAGGGCATTAGGAAAATCCTGGGTGGTCTTGTGGTGCATTTTCTGGGGCTTGATGACCATCATTATTTAGGTGGGTTTTTTTTGTTGAGAGAGATTGTTGATACAGTGCAGTCCACATATAAGATAAATTTACTTTTAAGATAATTTCTCGTTTAAAATAAACATTTTGACTGGTCCCGATTTTTTTCTTATATAAGCCAACTAATCAAAGTCGGGTTTAGATAAACTTAAATCGATCTTGATCCGCTTAAAATAAACTTTTCTATGGCACAATGGCATTCTTTCCCTACCCCCTCGCATCAACCCTGACCATTATCAGATGGACGCATGCGGGACCGTTTCACACTGGGTCACCTTTGCTGTCCGCACTACGATAGGAAGGGGAGAAGTTTTAGTACATCCAGATCGCTAGTCTATCGCATAACAAGCCTATAACTATAACAGAGATGAAATGAGTCACAACAAGACAACCTTGAGTCTGGAAACCAAAATGAAGCTTCTCAAGGATGTGGATGGCAAGTCGATGAAGCAAATTGAAATTGCCGTGAATTACGGGGTGTCGAAAGGCACTGTGAGTCGGTTATCATTTTCAATTGAAAGGTTGTTGCCCTTGAAAATGGAAGATAAACCTCGCTTAAAAGATAAACTTTTTTTCTGGTAGGAGTTTATCTTAAAAGCGGACTGCACTGTAGGCCAATTTGCAAGCAGACCGGAAAATATGATAATATCATCGCACCTCCACATCAATCCTATTACATTCAGGAAGGGACCATCTGAAAGATTTAGTTGCAAGTTCTAAGATTGATTGACTTATTGCCTTACAATACAGATAACTTCCTCATGATTTTTGTATTATTTTTATCTACTTTTACAGGACATAAAAGTAGTGGAGAAAAGAGAGGAGGAAAAACTGAAATCCAAATACCCTAGTTTGGCAAGAGGTGGTGGTGGCTCAGCACTTTTGAATAAGAGGTTACAGAAAGGCGGTGTAAGTAATTGCTTGGATTGATAAAGAAATTTTGTCAATGAAAGCATCTTTATTGTCCCTACGAGAAAAAATCATAAAAATGTTTTTTGTTTGGTTTTATCAATATGGATCCAATTTGTTTATACAGTAGTACACGGCTATAGAGGGACTTTTGGTTCGAGAAAAAAAACCCTGCTGTAGGCGAGTTCCCGCTATAGGCATTCAAAGGGGAATTATCGGGGAAAAATTCTAAACTCTCATGATTTTGTCAATTCTTCATGTCCTGTGGTCTCTGGAGACATTTTCTGTCTGATTTGAACTGTCCTTTACTGATAGCTGACATCTCAAAATTGCTGCATCAACATGAAATTTATTAATTTGACTGATTATCAATTCAAGTTTTCAGTACAAAGACTTAGACGAAATTCTAACTATCCGACTTTTGCCTTAAAGATTTTGTCTGTTGTATGGAAACAGTACTCATTAAACTACCAGTGTCAGGAAGAGCAATGTGAATAAATTCTCTTACTCAAGAAAAAGACATGATGGCAGATGTTGGATTCAATCAATAGTCCAGCCATTGCCCATTATTGCCATTGTTGTCTTAAAATAAAACTCTTTGAGAGTCCCATTTACTGAAAATATAAAAATATTCAGCTGTTGCATCTATAATTGTGGATGTTCAGTTTCTTGCTTCATTGAGCAAAATTATGAGAGAGGAAGGATGTTGCTAGTCATTATGAATTGAAAAGTAATGAGGTATAACATAGGCTTTATTTTACTACTGTTGACCTTGATACAAGTTTCCTATTTTTGTATTTTGACTTGTTAATTGTTATTTATTATCTTTACAGCAAAAATATTTTGACTCCGGTGATTATGCCATGGCTAAAGCCAAATTGAGTGCCAAGCAAAAGCCTCCTCCCCCCCCAGAGAAGATAATATCAGCTGAAGCAGTGGGAGAGACAATTCCAACTCCAGAAAATATCCAAGCCAGAAAGCCATCTTTGGTGACGAGCAAACTAGCTTCAGGCGAATTGTTAGGATGAACTGCCTTTTACTCGTGTCATATTACATACTTTTTTTAGGGAACAGACTGCCTAGTACTTGTTTAAAAGTATAAGAAAGAAAAAGTTGTCGTTAATGGTTTTGTGTTGATGATGTGATAGAATGGATGAGGCATACTTTTTAGTGTTAAAAAAGAGATTCAATCAATCAATGCATTTTTTGTTGTCAGATATTGGTGTTGTATATATCCTTGAAATTAGACAACTGAGCATGCAAATGCAGAGTAATGCAGAAGATAAAGGGTTTTGGTATTCATGATGTGTGCAAGGTGCTATACCATTACAAAATTTGGGTGTTCGGTTTGTTGTTGTTTTTTATTACATACCAATATTTCTCATTGATTAGATATTGCATTTGCAGCATGTGAAGAGATAGATTTCTGTTAAAATGAAATTTAGTCAGAATAAGTACCCCCGTCAGATTCGACTGTGGGATGAAAAATGTTACCCAGCCAGGTAAATTCTTTCCTTTCTCCCTTCACCTCTTTTATTATATTCAATTTATCTAAAATCAAATCATCTTTGGTTGGTATTAGTTTGATAAATAATTAAGAATAAAATTGATAGTTTATTACAAAAATGATGACCAAAAGAAAATATTATATAACTTCATTATATATTATGTTTGGTCTTAAAATTTCCAAAATTGATTAGAGTATGTTTGACTTCAAATTTGACATGGATGTTTTTCTATGCTTATATATGATAAATTCATACAGATAGATAAAGTGAGAGAAATGTTTTTTACACTTTCCATCGTCATTTTATGTTTCAAAATCCAAAAAGTTTTTATGTAAATACACTAAATGAATACAATAATCTGAATTGTGCAGCATGAAGATCTTTACTGCATCAATTCTTGTATTTGGGTATGACCTCAAGGAAAAGATTTTCATATTCATTTTTATATTAGGTCAAAAATAAATCACACTCATAATATTTGCTTGGTTTAAATTTCAACACAACTCTGTTATAGTTCTTATACATGGTTCAATTAGCTATGTGAGCATTTTATAAGGATATGAATCTTATAATTTCATCCCCTTTTTTAATTATGTATTAATCGAAGTTCTTTTCATTCATAAAGAAATATCTCATTTCCATTCTTTGAGCCTGATGTTTATTTTCTTTTGCACCATGTGCAATATGCTCTCTGGATATTTCCTAGCAAAGTTATCATTCATATTTAGAGACAACTGACTCACAGTCACACTTGTTTCATAGCCTTTTGTTACTTTTGCTATTGATGTGAAAGAACTTCATGAGCACAATTACAGTCTGGTCTCTCTAATCTGAACACCTCCGTTTCCGGCAATTTGTTCAGATTACAGAATTTCCCAGATTAGGGAATAATTTTTTAAAATCCATTCCCAGAAAATGGTTTTGAATACTGAGGGATTTGGATTATAGGTCCGGATTAGAGAGACCAGACTGTACTTGTGTTCTTAGAATGTGTTAAAATCTTACTTATGTCATGTGATAGAAAAAATGAATTGCAGTGGTTTTGATATTGGAGTTCTTCTGTTGGAAAAAAAAATGTTTTGTTCTTGGTTATTTGATAATTAATATAATAATAATACTATTTGAAGGCCAGAGCCCTCAGACCAAAAGGGTGTTTGTTGGTTGTAAACTCTGTAAAGAGAAGAATCAATTATCTCATTACATTGAAATTTGGACACATGATAACTTATTGTAAAGGGTATCATTCAGGAGAAATCTCTCATATATTACATGTACTTTTGGTATTACAATACAACATGGAACATGATTAAACCCAAAATATCAATAATAGTACATCTCTTATTTTATTCAAATTTTTTTCTCTCCTTATTTGTTAATGAAGTGACACTAATTAAGCTTTAATGTTGATGAAATAGATAATAATGATGGCCGAGAGGATCACTAAATCAAACCTTGTGACTAACAAGCTTGCAGAGATTGTCCATCCTTAACTACAATGGTGATGGATAGACACAAGTCAGAAAACTGTAATATGGTGCGATCAATTTTAGGATACCACTAGAACAAGACCTGTAGTAACCAATCACTCTGATCAGAAAGCATGGTATTTAGAATAAGCATGATGTATTTGTGTGTAGTGGTAGTAGGCCTACAGTATTGGTCAAGTGAAAGCAGTGTTAAAAGTAAAAGGCTGGTGAAGAGTCCAATGATGATTGGTAGAGGGTTTGAGAGAAAGATGGGAATGTAGTTTAGTAGACGGATAAGATGAATAAAATGAAAATGGAGAAAGATCCACCTGTGTTTCTATAATACTAATAGCATTGGGTTACATACATAGCTATTAAATTGTTATTGTTAGCAATGTGTCATCAAGAAATTTTTTCCCATAATGATTTTAAATTGCTTTCATCACTTGTCTTTCTATAGCTCAGTATACTGAAATAAATGAAGGATCTTAAACACTTACCAATAAGTTTTAGGAATCTAATGGTTCCATGAATTTTGGTTTATTAACTTTGTTCCATTGAGATAGGCTATAGACTTTTTAATAATTTATTGCAACACATCAATTTTTTAAAATATTTTGATTACATTTTCAGATAATAATATCAAAACACTCTCCTCATCCTATTTCTAGCTTTAATCGCAGTTTTTTACAATAATTTATCGATGTGTGTAGATAATAGATCATGATTTCCATTCTCTCTACACCAAACAATGATATAATTCTTAGGGAAGACAATATCTCTTACAAATTTGAAGGACGTTTTCATAATGTTGAGCAGATCTATTTTATATCTTAATTATTGTTTTGCTGTTCCCTGTGCCTAAGGATGCCATCTTTTTAATTAAATAATATTGTCGATCATACTGTTTCATACTCAAGACATATGTATTATAAGGCTTTTGAAATGTTTGCAGCATTCCTTGTACAAGAGCCTGAAAATCAAGTCACATAGAATAAGAATATGAATGGAGGCTAGCAACTAGCATCACAAAAAAATGTATCAATATATCAATATCATTGTCACCATTACCCAAGTCTCATTTCAAATGCGCAGTTTTTTTTTTTTCTGTGCTTCCATTATGATGTAATCCTGGTCAGACTTTTAATTCCACTCCTGTCAAGAATCATGTAAACTGTTGCTAGCTTCTGTCCTCTTTATTTTCCCCTCATCAATTTTATTGAATGAGAAGATATCTTAATTTGTAAACCAATGTTCCTATAAAATACCATAAATACAACCTTAAAAAAAAAAATTATGTTGAGGCTAGGGTGAATTTGACACATGCCATCCCTCTCTCCCTCCCTCTCTCTGTTTTAAAAAAAAAATTTTGACCATTGCTGAAATGAGGTTTTGAACAGTCGGTTTCCTCTATTCTTTTTAGTTTACAGTAATAAGGCTCTTCTTAGTTCTTAGTTTTAATGACATTTGAAGCATATGCTACTGTTCTATGTGTGTTTTTGCAACATATTGTTTACACTTTCTCTTAAAGTAAATCTTATACTAGTTTTACACAGTGCTTATGGTAGATTTCATTTCTATTTTAGCATTATAAATGCTGGGTCTTGAGTGCAGCATATTTAAAAAGTTTTTTTTTTTTTGGTTGTTTTTTTTTTAAAATTTATTATTTATTTATTTAAATCACAATAAAGTATGATAAAGTGTAAATATACTAGTGTTAAAAAGTAAATATATATACTTATACTTTGCTTTTACTACAGCAACGAAACAAAAAACAAAGTGTATACTTACTTTTGAACACTAGCATATATATGATGACCTACTGTGTTATTGTTAGATAGTCTCTTACTGGGAATAATTCTCTCTCTGATTTAGGATTTTTGGCATGTGTCATATCAATCCAACAAGCCCCTTCTCTTTATGGATTTCATCGTTTTCCATTTCAAAGTCATTTACCTGTTATATTTATTGTTCCTTGTGTAAATTCAAAATTATTTTCTTATTAAATGTAGTTTTTTCATTCCAAAAATGCACATTTAGTTTCTTTAGACTTGTCAGTTGTGTGGAACTGCAACCAAAATAATGTGTTTCATTCTTATTTTGAAAAGAAAACAATATGAAATGGTGCACATTTCCTCATAGAATGGAAAATAACGGACAAAAACCCAACCATTTCTGAATTTGAAATGTCTAAAAATGTGATTATATGTAAATGATGAATTAAAAAGGAATATCATTATAACAATATTTTTCTCAGAATTTTATTGATTTCAATTTTTCATAATGCAGTATATGAGCAGAGTAGATGAATATATTTCTATAAATTGCAAATAATAAACCTTACCACTTAGAAAAAATAGAATAGATGCAGTTTGCCAACTGAAACATGGCATTTGTAGTAGGCCTATGGATTGGTCACGTTCATTCTTTCTGAACTCCCTAGATGGCTACACTACAAAGCAGTACAATGTAGTTGGAGCAGATGTTTTATAAACCAAAGCATTCCAAAACAAAGTTAAAACGTAAAAATAAGAAGTCTTTCCTCAGGGTTTAAGGCCTCTTTCACTTCACCGACATCAAATTTTCGCTGTCTGCTATCAACTGCATGACGCCATGTATTGAAATAACCATTAGTCTATGAGCGCTTACACTATGCATTCACATCGACCTCAGCACCTTGCCGGTGTACGGCCACCATTGAGAAGACAGCATTATATATTTTATTCTGACACAGCGTCATTTTGTCCACACTCGTGACTCGTTGAAATACACAGACATTGAAGTCTAAATGAGTGCTCACGCGCATCGACTTTCTGCCGTTGCCATAGCAATTTCCACCTGCACACTTTCTATCAAAAACATGGTTACATACATGGCTTGAACAGATTCTGGCTTGTTCTTCTATTCAGTAGGTCATCAAAACTTGTCACCAACTTGACCAACGTTCTAAAATAATTGAAACACTTTTGTCATCTCTTACTTTAAAGATTTTAAAACAATATAACTAAAGTAAAGCTCCAGCTATTGCCAAGCTCTTGGTCTCTGCACATTTGGGGGATGAATCCATTAAGTTCTCCACCTTCTTTTTTCTTGTATACAATTTTGCCAGTTCCAAACGACTGTCTAAAGAAAATAACTAAGTCAAATGATGATTGATTAGTTACGTCCATTACGCAACTTAAAATAAAAGTCGATATGTGTGAAAGATGGCGCTGTGTCGATCATGGTACACTGTCTAAATTGTCGATGGTAGATGGCAAAAAGTTAATGAGGCCTGAATAGAAATGGAAAATGCCCTTTGTGCAGTGGCATCAGGTGGGTTCAGCTTAGACTGGGGCTAATCGATATAAAGATGGGTTATTGTCTATATCTCCACGAATTGCAGACTCACAGACTTTACATCAATTATCTGATTGTTTACATATTTTTCTATAACGTGTAGATCTGTACTTGGCTCATAATCGTGCAAATTTTAAACACTTACCAATGCATAACTGTTACGGTGCATCTCCATTGAAAAACGATTTTCACACTTAGAAATGTAAAAGATAGAAAAATGGAAATGACACAAGATCTATAGGTCATGCGAGTCGGCCTACACTCAATAAAAGACTATAATAATTGCATTAAGGCTGTATACTCAAGAGTGTTTTTTTGTATATACAAAGTTATGACAATTTTAGGTTAGATTATCTTGGAATAAGCAAGGGTGATTTCTAAGATTTTAGATAACTAGATCCCTGCCTCAATATGGCTGCCTTACTTTTCATTCCCTTTTTAAAATTTTTTATCTTTGTCCACATTGCATGACCTCATGCGAATACAGAATTCCTGATGAGAATAATAATACATGTACTATTAATACAGGTCCCTCATGCCTTAGGTCGAGGCCATACATAGAGCGAGAATGAGAAAAAAAATACTAGTGATTCTTTATAAAGGGTGACCATACTAGAGTATGTAAAATTAGAAGCGGTTCTTGCTAATGTCCCGCTAGTTAAGAGCGACACAATTGGTCCCGATGTTTCTTTCCGCTCTCTCGCTTAAAACCGCACTACGCTATACGTCCATTGAACGAACTATATATCGGTCAACTTTCATGAATGACTTGTAGTATCAATATTAATATCAAGACATGGATGCCGACAAGAAGATCATCGAATTCATTGGTAAGGTAATGTCCAAGAAATGCCTATCCTTTGGAAAAAGGATAACCCAGACTTCTTCCGCCGAGATCAGAAAAGAAAAGCATTTGAACAGCTGGCAAAAATAACGGGAATTTATGGCCAGTTCATACTTTTTCACTTCAACATGATTTATCATCATCACCATCGTCAATGTAGTCATCACATCGTTGTTGTTTTTTAAATCATTGTATCCTCATTGCCATTATCACCACTATCATCTTCACCACCATTCATAATCAAATACATGTAATTGTAAACATGCAGTACATTATAGTATAACCCCAAGAGAGAAAGACAATTTTCATAGTTAGTTAGTTAGTTAGTTATTTGAAGTTTAAGGGCTCAGTCAACCACTAGGGTTATCTCAGAGTCCATGAA
>JASKDV010204361.1:0-29322 GCA_032466395.1 Aegires albopunctatus
CTCTCTCTCTCTCTCTCTCTCTCTCTCTCTCTCTCTCTCTCTCTCTCTCTCTCTCTCTCTCTCTCTCTCGTTTTCTCACAATCTATCAGCTTATAAGCACAAAGAATGATGGAAAATTAATAAATGGATCAATGGCTTTTTTATTCGATTTTTAATAATAAAACATTTTATCATTAATATGTAACAAAATGCTATCATGATTTTATAACAAACAAACGTAAAATAAAATAATTTCCCCCCAATGTTCCAAATTTATAGTAACATTATTCTTTCTATATTTGTACACCAAAAGAGTCTATGCGACCATTTTGGAAATATTGAAAACATTAATTTGACACCTAAACTCTAAACAAACGAAACGAAATTAGTTTTTATGACTTGAGACTTGAGGCTAAAAACATCAAAAACAGATCCAGATATAGATCTAGGTTCTAGTTGGCTGAATGCGGAACCTAATCAAAAGGTTACATCTTCCATTTAAGTATTTGCTAGATCTAGATCTAGATTCTAGGTTCTAATCTAGGTTCTAGATCTAGTTCTAGAATTGAGATGATTTTCACTTGAGATCTAAATCTAGATCTAGATCTAGATCTAGATAATCTATAGTGACACAGAGCCACAAAATGTAATGCAAAAACACCAATTCTGATTTGAAAAGTGAATGATTTCAAGAGAAAACATGTTGTTTTCCATGTCTAAACTGAAGATTCACGTAGGTCAATGAACATAGAGAGCGAGCTGAAAATCAGGCTCTGTGTCACTGGAAGTACTAGATATCTAGATCTAGATCTGGTGGGGAGTTATTCCGTTTGCCCCTGCCACTGCAAGAATAGAATATAAAGAGGGATTCGTTTGATGGGGGGTTAGGCCTATAAATAAAGACAGAAGAGAAAAACAGAAAGCAAATATTTTTATTTCGTTTCTAGATCTAGAGATGTTAGATCTAGATATTTCTAGATCTACATTCTTTTATCTCTAATTAGTGTCTCTATATCTCTTGTCTCTAGAAAAAAATCTACATCTAGACGAGACCTATAGATCTAAATAGATCTAAACTAGATCTATAGGAGTATAGGCCTATATATAGATATTATATTCTACTCAATGTACCCCCAGTGACATAGTTCGTTTAGCCCAAATGGATGTAGAAAGCTACTTTATTATGACTAGATTCTAGATCTAGATTTAATCCTCTGTATAGGCTGTACTTTACTTTTTAACAAGGTGTAGTTAACACTACCTACTTTGGTGACTACTTTTTGCACAATTCTCGAGAATGCGCACCGCTCAACGATTGGTGAACGGGAAGCCCAAAATAAGGAAGGAGCAAGAGAGAGACAGACAGACAGACAGAGGGAATAAGAGAGAAAGAGAGGGGAGAAAGAAAGATTATGATCTGCACTTAATTTTACAAGTGAAAGAATAGACAAACACTCTCTTTTATAACATGTAGACTAGCCGGCCCGTAGCAGCTTCGATAGATAGAGAGAGTGAGAGAGAGAGAGAGAGCTATAATGTTCTGCACCTAATTTACAGCGGAAGAGAGGAGGGAGAGAGGATGATCTGCAGCTAATTTTACAAGCGAAGCTGTAACGGGCCAGCTGGTAAAATATATAAATCATGGTTAAAAATAGCTCCAGAAAATGAAATCTGAGAACAAAACTTCAATTATAATACAATTCATAAAAGCCGTCAAGGGATATTGGGTTGCAGGCTTGTGGGAATTTTATTAAAGAAGTAAATATAATTAGAGTGAAAATTAACTATTTAGCAAGTGAAACTTTAACAACAACTTTGCTCGTTACCCCATTGTGGAATAGAACCGGTTTACGGCCTTTGCAAAGCATCAGAATATTTTCCTGAGGCAACCCATATGCCATTCTCTTCAAAAGGATATTATAATAATGATTGTAATGCCTTGTAATGTAAGATTTGATGAAATACTTGTCAAGCACTGGATCTATCTCCTAACTGTCACGAATGGATAAGTTTGACAATTTTGTAGTTAGAAAATTTCACTGCTCTCAAAGGAGTGAACTCCGGGGATAAGGATTGAAAAGACGTTCTCTTCAAGAGCCAGCACTGTTGGTTTCAACAAGCCCACCTGTGTAAGATAAAAGGACCACGTGGGCAGCAGGATACTCTGCTACTCTGGTTCCCAGAATTTTATTATAATCCATTTATTTACCTTCTTGACAATTAACAAAATCAATAATCAATGCTTAAATTTATTGACCAGATATTTAATATCAAAGACTTTGGTGTCGGTGGATCATCCAAATAATATCGTCATGACTATTGTAGCCTCAAGTTACAGTGCAGAAAGCTATATTCTGCAATTTGGGGTAACGGCATTGAAAATTGTAAATGTGAGAATGCTCTTTGGTGGTCCTAGGATAGCATAGAGACTTCCAGATTACAGTTGTTCAGATTAGAATGCAGAAGTGACTGTATTCTGCATTCACTTTTATATGACTCTAAATTACTTCTTTTTTTTTTGTCAGGGACGAAATGATGCAGCTGAATGGTTCATTCCTTGAAGTCTTTTTCATCAGATCAATCTCAGAGTGTTTACATTGCTGACCTGCACACTTTCTGTTTACCAAACCCATGGTATTGTCATTACTAATTTACTTGTGTATATTATTTTACATTTTATGCGAAATGTCGTAAAAAACAGCCCCCTCCAGTCAGAATAGGCGTCTAAACCACTGATTGCTTTAAGTTGAAACTTTCCACGATAATTCGTGTATGTCCCGAACATATTTAGGACCACAATTTATTATTAGAGATCAAATGGATTTTGTGCGCCCATTACAGCATTTTTGTTTATATGATTCTATTGACGACATGCTGTGTATGAAAGTATAATTATTGTTTGCACCTATATTGTCTTGACATTGTGATCAAGTGATGGACTTACAAATGAACATTGGGGTTTTGTCTCCCATTTTGGTAGATTTAAAAAAAAATTTTTTTATTTATTTATTTTTTAAAATTATTATTATCTTTCTTTTTAAATTTGGGCATAATCACTTCTTAATTTGGCATTGCTGGTCATATGGCTGTGGTTTGGTAGCGTTTTGAATCATATTATTCCTCCAGTGGTGTATTTTTTGAAAATTTTTTAATAGTTTGTTTATAAGTTTGAATAGTCATCTTTCTCTATCAGATTGAAGTAGCTAAGTAGGAAACATTATTTTAACATTTTCCCCGCCTATTCATACCACTTTCATTCCCCTTCCTTATTTACAATATTTAGATCTACATTCCTATTACCAAATTCAAATGAAAATCTGTTCATGCAACGGGAGTTCAGCTTGTTATAATATATATATTTCGTTATTTAATAATAACATGCATTATTATTTATATTTAACATATACATATATATTGGTTTATTTTAAAAAAAATTGTATTTCACTCTGTATTTATTGTCTACACTCATATTTTGACTGAAATGCATGTAATTTTGTTTTGAATAATGTTGCATTGCCCACATGAGACTTGTAGGAAAGAAGAAATAATGGATTTTGTAATTGTGAAAAATGAATGATAATAAGCTGATAAATTGTACCATAAGAAAGATTTTATAATTGTATTGCCTATCTGACTCTTGAATTTGTGTTTCACTTTTTGACTTTCAATAATTAGATGCACAGCTGGAGCAATGCCATGACTTGATTCATTTTCTCTTTCCTTCTTCAGGACTTTCCAGTGGAGAATCCTTTGTACTACTTCTTGCTAGTACCTTCCACCTTGATTGTTTTTGTCTTCTTTATTATCGTTAATTGGCTTGGGATGAAATTTTTCATGCATAATTAAATCCTTTATCAAGAGCATAGAGTGAAATGGTAGGTCAGTGTAGTAGAAAAATAAAATAAAATTTAAAAAAAATAAAATTGAGAGGCAAAGATCTATATCCATTTTAAATTAAAAATATATCTGTGCAATATGAATGGGAAGATCTTTTTTTAAATAAAAAAGGGAGGATAGATTTATATAGAGATCAAGCCTCAAATAATAGTCATCCTTTCTACCGTCAATTTATCCAGTAGTCATTGATGTCTTATAGTAGTACTCAAATGATATTGAGGTGCTATGTAAACATTTTTTGCGAACATTTGACTTGTAGTTTTTAAAAAAATTGCATTTCTTATATATTATTGTAATGGGCTTAGAGCTTGTACTTAATGGGTAAAGCGCTGTAGACATGTATTTTTTACTATTATTATCTGGTCTAAATATTTATTTCCAAACTGTAAGATGTACCATTTTGTGGAAAATAGAATGTCTTTGAATTTGAACTCTAAGAATTTAACTAGTAATTTCGATTTTATGTTAATATTTCCTAACATTCAAAAATTGTTTGGGAAAAACAAAAAAGAAGGATCAATCTTTAAAAAATTATGAATACTAATGCATCCTATCATTTTAAATAAGTTTTAGATCTTGTTTAGAGATAGGCCAAATCTTGGAAGAATGAAGTGAAGATTTCAAAATTTTTTGTCAGTGATATTCTAAGCGCATCATCTACTTTTGGTTCAGTGTCTTAACTATCATTATCAAACGTTTTATTTTTATTTCAGGCTAATTATGTTGAGATTTCTCAGGCAGAAAAGGAGAAAAGGTGGTTTTCAATTCAAGCAGTAATAAACAATCCAGTGCTATGGCCCCTGATATTAATCATTGAGTAAGTGACATACGGTTAACTCATTCAGTGCTATTGACGAGTTATCTCGCTGGCCATAAGCCCAACCCATGTACTACTGACGAGCAATCTCGCATTTGAGTTGACTTTGCTCTAACTAAAAATATACATTTTCGTCTTCCAAAAAGAGGTAAATTTATCAAGAAGCATTCTGGGTTGGTTTGTTCCTTTTTTTCTCTTTTCATTGATACCGGGAATTTTTTATGTTATATGATTATATTTTCCGAATGCAGTCAACCTCTCTCTTCACCATAATAATATGAACGTTACTCAGTATATGGAGGCTGTTCACTGAGATTGGGCTCAGCACTGAATGAGTTAATACCATTTATATTTAAGAGTGGTCATGTTCATTAAATTAGTAGGCCTACATCATGTGCTAAAAGATTTTTAACAGCATTAATTTGATTAATGCTTTTATTTTAGGAAAAGACATTGTACAGGTTATATTTTATTTAAAGTTGCTTTATTCAAACATTTTGTATCTTTGAATGTGAGAATAAAATATATTGCAGGGTCTGTACGCAAGTCTTGAAGTCTTGAAAAAGTCTTGAATCTTGAGCAGGCAATTCTACAATTAATCCATAAAGAACATGTATTCCGCCTACAATGAATCCGTAAAGAAATTCTCCAACATTGTAATAATGCCACCAACAATCAATAGAACCACATAAAATGCAAAATACCTACTCTGCAAAACCAGGATTCACTCTGATAACAACTCAACAATTTTCCAATCGTAAAAAAAGTCTTGTCCTGGTAGGAAAATAAAGATCTAAAGACCACCTCACATCCTTATAATATAAAAATAAGGATAAATTTAGGCCTAATGGCCATGAACATCAAATTAATAAGGCCTGAAAGCTATGATTTAAAACCCTTCAAGTCTAGAGACACTCGAAACACATCTGACCACTTCAAATGCCGAGAAGAAAAAGAATGACTCTAACAATCTTACGGTGTCAGAAAGATATATGATAGCTCCGACCAATGAAAAGTTCAGGAATCCAACGGAACAAATGGCGGTGACAACACAATACAATGTACGAAGACAGAATCCCTATTTTGGCAATTGTTTCTACCTTTTTCTGTCAATGTCTTTTCAATTTCCTTTGCCTCATTTGTAGATTTGGTCCATACAAAATAATTAATATGTCCATGATTTTTGCTGTAGACATTTCTTTGGATTTTATAGTTTGCCTTACTCATCAAAAGTGAAAAATACTTACTTTCCTTCCATTTAAAAAATGAATAACATCCTTTGATTTTTTTTAGTTTTACTACTAAAAACTCTGTATTTCAATGGAATGTAATTAAGTATAACTTTGGACTTTTTCAGAGTATGTATTTACAGCTCTTATGGAGTGCTTATTAATTTAAGCTCACTAAATGGTAAAATAATGTTCCAGTCTTCCTCATTGATTCTCAACATTGAATTCATCAAGGTAATTCTTTTAACCCCACTTTCATTTCATCTTTGCTTTTAATTGTTTGTTATTTTTACAGATATCAAAACTGGATCAATGACTATAATAATGAAATAATGCCTTAATTCATCCATTTAAGGACATTCTTTTCATAGACGTGTGATGCGTTACAAAATATAAAAATGCATGAAAAAGTTGAATGAGAATAAATT
Source organism: Aegires albopunctatus (assembly GCA_032466395.1). Lineage (NCBI taxonomy): Eukaryota > Metazoa > Mollusca > Gastropoda > Nudibranchia > Aegiretidae > Aegires > Aegires albopunctatus. Next base: position 6,351 of record JASKDV010204361.1, read on the forward strand.
ATTCAATTTGTTTTTGTTCATTTTTCAACACTTTATGACTTTATGACATTTTAAAAATGTTTCTTATTTAATTTTAATTTTTAGAACGACAAAGATCAATTAGTAATGTTATTGAATTTGCTGTATACTGAATTAATTTCATACCTTAAGGACTTGAATAATGCCTTTTAATTACTCAAATTTAACTACCATTTCTTAATGTCAGTCAATTTGTTCATTGTCTTAAAGAATTTTTCATACTTTCCTTTCCTGACAAATGACTCTCAATTTGAAGGACAGTTTCTTGATTCCTCAACTATCATCATCAGAGCTGCCAACCAATACAAATTTTTGTATTTTAATAAAAATTTGAGATGAAAATACAAAAATACAAATTATGTGATGATAATACAAATTCAACGAATCTGAGTTTTTGACGGTTTTTGCTTCAAGAAAAAGTGCATGGCCTTTGTTTCACTTCCATTGGTCGAGTTTGAATCTTTGTCATTCTGTTTCACAGGGTTCTCACAATACCGGGAAACCGGAAATATTAAACTGGCGTTTTCAAGACCTTGAAAAACCAGGGGAAATATCCAAGTGGGTAAAAAACCCTTGACATATCGGGAAAAGTAATGCACTCTGAAACATTTGATCCTCGCCAATAAGCTTTTTGTATCAATGGTGGGCTGCTACACCACTACTTAGTCTTAAGCAACGTAAATTCAAGTTACCGGCACTTTGGGATTGAAGAAAAAACAAATTAACGTGAAGGTCTACATTCTCGTATATCAGGGCTTGTTGGTGGCCTTGAACTTGGACATTGCGTGTTTATTAAATATGTGTGTATTAGTACGACAGTATTTTAAAAATATATTTTATTAACATTTCAACTTGGAATTTCTTTCATTCATTGTAAGCTACTCTTTTTAATTGAATTTATATATTTTAACTGGACCATGCATGCATGTCGAGTCAATATTTGAGATTTGATGTTATAAAATTATTAAGTACGATGATGTTTGAACTTTGGTCGATAGAATACAAATTTTGCAGATGAAAATACAAATTAGGTACTCTGTGGATACAAATTCTGCAAATCTTAGGTTGGCAGCTCTGCATCATTATCTTCCATTTTCAGCCACCTGAACCTTGATTGCTGTCTGTAGTATTTGAAATTGTCGTTAGAAAGCAGCAATGGCTCGAAATGAATTATAAGCCAAATAACTGCTTCCATTGATAATAGTAAAATACAAAAATTGAACATCAGTATTTCTAGATTAAAAATGACTTGTTTTGGTTTTATGCCAATTGGAAGTCATACTATAACGGTTCATGACTTAGATTTTGAATCTCTCAATTTTCCACTGAATCTCCCAAAAGATTTTGGTCAGTCTCCCTAAAAGTCACTCATCAAAATTTGCATGTCAAACTTCTTTTCCAAATTTTCATCATTTGGGCCTCCGTTTTAAAGCATTTTGTAATTTTTGCATTTCTAATGTTCATAGATGTTTATGTCCTTGTTGATGACGTGGCCAGAAATTTCTGCTCATGGTGTGCCTTCATTCCAAATGAAATATATTCTCCCTTTTGGTGTGCCTGCCTTGTGTTACTGTTTCAACAACAATATATCCGTATTTATGCAAGAAGAAATGGATCCGGCTACTTTCCAAGTAATTATCTTGAAATCTGTTTCATTACGGCTTAAAGATTACCACTATATAGATATATCATTATTGCTTAGATCACTTGAAAATGTGGATCAATAATTATTTAACATTGTTGCAGGCCTTTATACTTAAACTTTTACTTTTACTAGTTGAATACAGAATGCTGCCAGATGTCCATTACTTGTAATGTTGTTGATTTATATTGTATCAAGTAAGCTAGATCTACAGTCTTGCTGAACAGAAACAATTTTTTTTATTTTTTGTTTTTGCTCCCTAACAAAATACATGAAAAGTGATCTGAACAGAAACAACAAATTTGCGAAAATGAAATTGAGCTTGGCATATTAAGCAGAATGCCCATGGTTATTTTTAAAGATATGTGGAGGTCTCTTTGAGTCATGTCAATAATAAGATAACCTTTGAGTTTAGCAATGTATTAGTGAGGAATTGTTTTGATGCGTAGCCAACATGACTTGCGTAGCTAGTCTAGATCTAGATTCTACATACTCTCTGCTTCAATGTAGTCTATCTAATGCATAGCAGAAGTTATTCAGTGATAAGAAGAGATCTGAGTAACAGATTATCCAATTGGGTTATTTTTAAAATGTGGGGAGGTGAGTGGTCAAAGGGGAAGGTCTAATTTTTGGTTTTCAGTTTTTAAAAAAAGCTTACTTGGGTTAATTAAGCAGAAAAACTTGATTTTAATAAACCCCCTAAGTTGCATATTTTTTTGGTCTGCCAGTCAATCTGTGTGAGTAATTGAGACAAATTAGCACAATGATCTCCATTTCACTATTTAAAAAAAAAGAAGAATTGATAAATTCTCAAACAATGCTCATGAAATTATGATATAAAAACGTGCTCAATGAATAATTTGAGTAAACATCAAGAATGGTAAAGTAAAGTACATTAGAGAGAAATTAATTAAGAAGAAGAAAAAAATGAAATTAGAGAGCCAATTAAGCCCCATGATATGTCATATGAGCATGCGAGAAGTTTCAGGGTCCGTCAGTCACAACTTCGTCAAAGAGCTCCCGCCGTAGGCTCACAACTCCAATGCAGGTGCAGACAGACCGAGAGAATTTAATTTTGCAAGGAGAGCATTAATGACAACTCTGATGTATTTTGATATTGTTAAACAAGGATTTTGTAGAATGAAAGTGAGATAATCAATAAAGGTAACTGATGGAATTCAAATAATTGTAAGCCATATATGAATTAACTGTAGTCAATGGAATACTTCTTCAATATCATTGCCTTGCCTTGTGAAAAATGTTGGAGCATTTATATATCTATACACTTTACTTAGTTTGATCCTTTTTACATTGCAGCCCACTTATAACGACATCAGATATATCGACATCCTGCTTGTAGTGAAGTCATATTTAAATCCTGTTGGTTTTTTATTTTTATTTGATTAGCAATGAAATATTCAATAAAGTGACATGAAATTTGACGATCCTGTTTATACTGACATTTCGACTTGGTCAGAGTCAGCAGCATTAGGTCAAAATTAGCAGTCTAATGAAATCTATGTTTGCCAACCAATAAAATTCAATGTGCTCAGGAAGCTAGAATAATCAATTAGCTCCCAACCTCTAAAAATGGCGCTTTTTAGGGTCAAACATCAGTTTCTGATTGACCTTGTTGCATGAGTTTGCCTACTTCTAGTCTTTCTGAGAGATCTCCTTTTACTTTTCCTTAATTTTATCTGTTGATTGGATTCACCAACTTTCGGTTATAGTGACATAATATCAGCAGTCCTGACCATCTATACTAATAAAATCAAACGATTGTAATGTCCATTTTGATTGACCGCGAGCGATTGTAATAGTCCATTATGATTGGTCGAGAAAGTAGATATCAATAAAGAATCTTCAAGCTTTCAAGACTGAAAAAAGTGTTTAAAAAATCGAGAGACATTTTTGCACAACTGCATTATACGATTCAATGATGTATAAAAATGTGCAAATTCTTTTAGCAATCATGCCACCAATAAAAGTAAAAGACTTTGATCATCGGTAGAACAAGTCTCCTTTTACTTCTATATATCTAGCTGAAACACTTTAAATTTTAAGTCAAAGCGCTGTATACTAATCTCATTGCTTTCTCTTTTTTTTTCTTCTTCTTCTTTTGTTAAATTATTAAATTTATAAACAATTTGATTTAAACGTGCGGGTTTAGGATACAGGCTTGTATCGTTATAAATGGGATGCAATGCACATTTAGAGCAATATTTAAATTTGTTTTGAAGGAATACTCATGAGTTATACATATACCTCAAATTTCTTAAAACATTTTATTAAAATTTATTTCGTCATCAATTAAGTTAAAGTTAAGAGCATTCTTATAAATATGTATTCCAACTTAATGTGATCATTGCACTTAGAAGGTTTATGGCACGCCATCGCAATTCAAAATACTTCTTTCCCTTTCGATAGAGATGCACAAATGAAAGGCAATTCCTCTTTTATACTGACAAGATTTGACTAAGTGCACATTTACGGATGAGGATGGTGAGGAAATGCTTGTAAAGAGCCTTTCCGGAGGACTCAATAATGTGCGCTTCTGTTAATTGAACTAGAAACATTTCCATCAGCAGCTTTAATAAGTGCCTCTTGACCACAATATCACATGTTAATACAAGTGACTTTTGAAAAGATTGTTAGTAGAATTAATATATCATCATCATTTTAAGCAGGCATCGGAGATAACGACTAAACAATTAATTATCCTATCCATTTACAGGTACTGTGCAATTTGAAGATAGTTTCCACTGCAATTTTATACAGAATAATAATTAAAAGGTATATTTCATTCCTTTCTAGGGTATGATATTTTCTAAAGATTTATTTTAATTTGGGATGGCAAAGAATAAGAATTTAAAAAAGCAAAGTCTTGAACTTCAAAATTGACTAGAGAATGTTGCTTAGTATAATTACTATTTAAGCCAGATTTATATTTATATCATTTGCAGGATGTAAAATATTTTTATGGCCTTATCATTGCTAGAATATATAAAAAAGGTGATATTTTAAGTTTGGTATGTATATAATTATTTATATGGTGCCTTTTTGGCCGGCCTTATACTCAGGCATGACAACGAAATATTAGTGAACAAAGCAAAGAATTTATTCTTTTCAAATCCAAAAAAAAATAATTAAAAGGCAGACCAATTACGACACTACCGATTATTCTAAATAAAGATCTTGCTCATCTTATCACAATCTTGAGCTTTTAAACAAAAAAAAACTGTAGAAAATCACAGATCCAAGTACCAAATTGAAAGAGATGGAACATACTTACAACTAGGATCACAAAGCCAGCCCAGGCAGCCAGGTCTATTGAATCACTGTTAGTCTTATATCAATCCACCATATAGTTGCTTGAAAGAAGCGCAATGATCTCCCTTTCACTATTTGTTTTTAAAGAATAGATTTCTCTGTATGGTTCTTGTACGAAGGTAATTATGGATTGATATGAACAAGAAGGGAGGTGGGAAGTGATTGCCTTATCTTTTTTATATAGGCTACCCATATGATAATGATAATAATAATAATGATAATATAATAATAATAGTAAAAAAGTGTAAACTTGCTTTTGCCGTTGAATATATATATATATATTGACCATGTGATTTAGAAATATATAATGTACAGTCTGGACTTCGGTAATCCAAACGATTTCTGGGAACAGATCTTTTTCTTATTATTTCTTTGTATGCTAATCCGGAAATTCGAATACCGGATCCGAACACCTGTTTTTGGGGACAAATTACCACTTTTGGTTCTCTGATCCAAACATTTTCTTGACATGGAAACCAACAGACTAGACTTATCTGAATTGATTTGTCTTTCATTTGTCTTGTCGTCTGGTCATTTCTAAACACAAACATACTGCTTTTCATTTTGTGACAGGGACATTGTGACACTTGTTCAATTTTTTCACACCAAGGCTCTATCATTGACTATCAAGAATCGAGACAGAGTACCAGATGAACTTATCTCACATCTACGTGATAACGAGTTACCAGACAAGTCTAAGTCTGTCCTTTGTCTAGGATGCAGATGCACGTGTTGTGTCATTCATTTGTGATGGGTGATGTACGTAACTATACGTTCTGAGGCCCTCCCTCCAATGTTGATTCAATCTGCAAGCGCATGTGCCCACATTTGGTCGGCAATTCCTTAAACCAGAATATTCTGTAATCGGAACAACTTGCCTGGAACGGAGGTGTTGGGATTAGAGAGACCAGACTGTGTACTGGTGTAGGAAATAATACGGTTATTGGTTATTACTAGAGGGAGTTAATAATAGGCTAAAAGTTAATTGATATAAATTAACTTTGCATCTTGATCTTTCAGGAATCTCACAAACTATCAGTGGCTGTCTCTGATCTTACTTACGATTGCCGGTGGTTTGAACGGGTAATGTCATTATTTGTAATTCAAATCTCTAGCTTACATTGTACATCACCCGCATAGATTATCATGTCTTTTGTTCCATCTGTAATCTCTATTTTGTTAAGTTGTTGTAGAATGATAATCTTACATATTTTACCATAATCCTGGAAAATGATCTAGATGTTTACAAATATGCTTTAGATAATTACTTATTATTTACATGAATTTTATAAAATAATGATTGTTATTATTGTTACGAATTACCTTCTATTGTCATTGTAACACTTAAGGGTCATTTGATTAAATTCTTTATTTCAATATCTTGATGTTTCTCAACAATAGCTACTGACAAAGTGAGTTTGTCATTATTTTTCATAGATTAAGAAAACTAATAGGATGTGCTTTTGCATTCTTTTGTTTATTCCACTTCTGTCTGCATTAATAGCAATATAAAAATCCATCCAGTCCTTCATTGCTTCTATTACATAACCATCAGCTTTATTCTCCTATCTTCCAGGTTCTATGGTTTGATGTCCGATTCTAGATCTTTACACAAAATCCATGTGACCTTGGTCGGACTTGTCATGACTCTTTTATATTGCCTTATATCGGGATTCGCTGGAGTATATACTGAATATATATTGAAAAAGAATGCCAAGGTTTGTGCAGGGTATTTTTGTGATTTGTTTCTTCAAATTGATATTAGTAATTAGAGGTTGAGAGTAACATATTATATTGCACTCTAATTTAATACCAATTTCCATTAATAAATCTGTCCATTGCGAATAAAACGCGAATAGAATAGGGAAAGGTCTGAAAAGCAGTTTTGAGAAATTGGCGAGAAAAATGGGAAACCATTTCACTGCTTTTGACAATGAACGGATAACTAAAAATTAAGGAATTGTTGCTTCTACACCACCAATTTGCATCTTATTTTGCTTGGTATTAGTATGGTTCAAAATTGGCCATATCCTATAATTATGTTAAGTTTCACATTCATTTTTCAAAATCAGATGGCTTTTTTAGCAGCTGATGTTTCTGTTGCCATGGTAACGGATTTTCTTTAATCACTACTGGTCTAGAAAGCACGAATGAAATTCAACGAGAGGTTGTTTTTTTTTGGTTTTTTTTTTTTGTTGTTGTTGATTGTTGATATCTCGTTTTGTGCAAATACCAACTGAGCCCAAAAAAAAGGAAAAAAAGAAAAGAAAAGAATTCAACAAGAGTTGATATAACAACAACAGGATAGAATGTCATTAATGTATCATGGGCATTTTAAAGATGTCTTCCACGATTTTTAAGTGAAAAATTAACGTAAAAAATGACTCAATGCAAGCTGGTTAATTGGAACAACAGCGTTCCAGAGAACTTGTTTCCATTAAGTGGCATTCCAGTCAAGCTGTATCTGTGTAAGGAACAATATGTAAGTGCATGATCCATGTACAGTATTATGAAAATGAAGCAAGGTCTCTGCTTTTCTTAATTACAGTGTTCAACATGACTGTTATTGATGGTTGATTATCCATCCAACTGTGGGTGGGACATGATATTGTAGTATTTTGGTCTAAGTGGTAGGCATTAAAATTTGGTTTGAGAAGATCTATAGTTCGTAAAAAAGGCTGTTGACACACATTTTACTCATCCTGTAAAGCAATGAAGTACATTGCAATCTGCAATTTTAGACCTTATGAAATGTTTAAAAAAGGTTTGACATGAGACAAATGTCATTGACGTCTCTTATCTACAATGGGCTGCCAGAATTATCTTACAAGTGCCAAAAAGGACATCATACTCTCAGCTTTTCAAGCTGTTGGAAAAAATAGAGCAGTAATTGACTTGAGAAAACTCACTCTTGAGTAACGCTCTTTGGATTTTTTCTGAAATTTTCAGTAACGATAGAAATTAACTTGTTGTATGGTTTGAAAAAAAAAAAAAAAGAATGATAGAAATACATGAATTGTCTTGAAATATATTTATTAAGATTCCAAGAATGGATACTTCATTTAATAAAAGGCAGGAACCTTTCCATAGTCTGGCCCATGGACTGGTTATAGTAAAAAACAGAACAACAGGCGTCATAGTCTGAACTTTACAAAATTATTCGAAAACATGGTCCTGAAGTTCAATCTCATTTCTCTTTTTACTCACTTAGTTAAGAGTCATTTCCAATATGCATTTTAGTTATATTGATCATATTTATAGTTGGAATTACAAACCAGGCATATCCCTACTTAAGAGTCATTTCCAATATGCATTTTAGTTATATTGATCATATTTATAGTTGGAATTACAAACCAAGCTTATCCCTGGAAATGTACTTAATTCCTCTAAGCCTCAGTTCAAAGTCATAAAACATATGTATAATTTAAGCAATTGTAATCCTGTGCACAAGTTAGAAATTCGAGACCCCTGTCATACATTTGTCACGCAAGCCTTGATAAGAAAAAAAAAAATCTTGTAATACATTAATATAACAAGATTGATGTGAATACTAACGATTTTCAAAGCCCAAAAATTAATTAGATAGGCCTTGCAAAGTGATAATTTTCGTCTGATATCGAAAGTAAAGCAGTAATTAACTCCAGATCTAGACTAGCATTCAACTTTCTGTCCTCTTCATTGAGGTAGTCATTTGTAACAATCAAGATTGGCCCAATAATTTACTTTCTGACTTCTTTATGAGAAATGGCTGTTCGTTAAAATTAACATCACCTGTTTGATTAACTACTTTGCATATGCGTGGCACTCTGGGATAGTAAGAGGAAATGATATTAATGAACCCATTCTCAACTACTTAAGCATGATCTAAGATTAAGAAGAAAAAAAGTTAGTTCCTTGTGCTTGTCAGTCTGGGTACAATGTGAAAATTGTGCATGCTATAAGTTCAGGGCCATTAATCTCTATAATTGATAGATGTGGAGATCAATTTTAAATTCAAACTTATTTTTCTTTTTCTCTTTTTGTAGATGCCATTAGCCTTTCAAAACTGTTATTTGTATAGCTTTGGAATTTTTCTCAATTTCTTCGCATGGATCATTCAGTCAGGTAAGGGATAGGTGAACAAGAATACTTCTGAATTTGAAAGAATAATGCTGAAAGTGTTTAAAAATTAAAAAGGAGAACAACAGATGATTCAAAACTACCGTAACAATTTTAGTTATCATAACAAAAGAAAAACGGTGCTTAAGAAACCTATTTTGATTCTGTATACATACTGTGCAAATTTATACAGGGGGTACTGGACAACTTTATTCGCCTTCAGGGAGTACCAGCAGTAAAAAAGGTTAAGAACTATTGTTCTAGAGTCAAATAAAATGAGATGTTCTCTCTAACGGGAAAGAGTCGGAAAATGTCCTGATCAAGAGCTTTGATGGAAGTTGAAGTATATTATTGTTCAACATATTCAATTCAATTCAATATATACTTCATGGTCCATAAAAGGCACATCATTTCGTTCACATCAGAAATATAAAATGAAGTATAAAAGACAGTAGAACAAAGATTAGACATTTAGTTTAGGACATTTATTAAAAATCTTTTGTATCAATTTTCATTTCTCTATATTAATATTTATTGTATATTATGCATATTAGTCATTGCATTATTATTGTAGCTGAGAATTAAAGAATTTCATTTTGATTTTGGATTCAATGCTTCATTGGTTCTCATATTAAAAGTGTAGAATTTATTCTATAAGGAAGAGGATCAATCACTGGTTTTAATTCTCTTCCAATTGATTCAGTTCTGTAATTAGTATTCTTCCAATTCAGGTTTGTCTACCACTACTATCTTGTCAGTTTTTGTGTAACAAGGGCTATGGTATAACGTGCTACATCAAAAGTTGCCCTACAAATCAGGGAATGAAATTACCGCTTTTCATCAGGAATCAGCAGCAAGAGAAATGTTGTTGATCTAGAAACCCCCTAGGCAGATAAGAAGAAAATGCACACTTGTGAATATGAACAAGTATATATTGCTTTTCATTTCTCTTCACCTGTATCTCATAGCAAATAATTTTGTTTTTCCTCCACCTAACAGATGGCAATGGAAATCTTTTTGAAGGCTACAATGCATTTACCTGGGCTGCTATCCTTTTTCAGGTAAGATCCCAAAATTAGAGATTAAACAAGAGCACTTTGTGCATATCTGCCAAAGTAACCTCTAAGCACTCCAAGGGGTTCTTAGCCCTGCATGTTTTCCGACAATCGTCGGAATGCCAACAATCGCGGTTCGATCGATATTTTGTGCTCACATATGCCTAGAGTCTCCAATTTGCTGATTGACACAGTCGCAACACAGTCGGAAAGTCGACAGTTTTGGTTTCCGACGGTGCCGACTGCAGAGTCGGAATTCCGACGGAAGCATTTCAGTAAAATGCGAATATGAATAATGACGAAATGTGCATTCGCGCATGCGAAGTCCAGTGTTTGGTTGTTATTATTTCCTGTGCCGCCGCCTTTGAAAAGACGACACTCAGTGAAAGTGATTTTCTCTAGGCCTAAATTTCTAGATCTAGATCTATATCTACTGTAAAGTTTACAATTAAAATCATCATGCCTGAAAAGTTTCTAGATCAGTCCGCAGATCTCAAAGCTATTGAAAATGGTGTTCGAAATAAGCTTCGATAGAATTTGCAAAAAAGACTGCATCCGAGATTTTCTCTTGGAATTTGTGAGAAAGATAGCTGAAACTGATCTAATCTTAGATCTAGATCTAGTTTTATTTGCCTTTGCCTTTTCTGAAATGAACAAAACCACAAGAAAAACACACACACAAAAAACCCAACAATCTAAATGCCAGGCTATGGAGGTAAGTGAATGTAGGTCGAGCATATGATTAATTTTTTTGAACTCCAGTAGTAGAGTGCTAGAATCTAGATAGGATGTCTAGGCCTAATGTATTATTTAAGGCTATCGTTTCCATACCACTATTGTCTTAAACTTAATAAAACTAGAGCTAGATCTATAGCTGGGAAATCATTCGATATTTGGTATAGTATTATGCGGAAACAAAAGTTCAGACAATCCGGTGAAGATTCACATGCAGGTCTAGGTTCTTAGGCAGACTTTCTTATTCCAGAATGCTTCTCAACTCCTGAAAACAGAAGCGTGAGCTAATGAAAGACAGTTTCAGCTATTTACGCATGGTAGGGTTTGGAGACATAAATGTTTGTAAAAAGCCTTTTCCAAAGACTCAACATCACAGCTTACTAGGAATTGAATCTGGAGAAATTTTGATTATGAACCCAAATGTCTATCTCTGAACAATGCACACAGATGAAAATTTAACGATCGCAAATCATCATGAATCACATCAATCTTCAAGAGGTCAACATTTTAATCTGAGAAATAATTTTTTTTCACACTGATGAATGTTGTTTTGTTACTAAATAGTAGGCAATTATATCTCAAGAAATGCAGACAAGATACATACAAAGAAAAAAATTGGAAAAAAATGCGTGATGCAAGAGGGAATGAACCTGCGGTCTCTGCAACAGCACCAAATGTGTTCCTAAGTAGGGAAAGTATTCTTCACCCCATAAGACTACCATTCTAATCACCCATCTGCAAATAACAATTAACAGAGTTGAGTCTTAAGATTATACAATCCATTTCACATATAACGACATCTTGCCTATAATGATACCATTTCAAAGTTCTGTTGTTTTTTTAAATCATGTATTATTAGTAAAGAAAATCCCATACATCATTGTTAATTTGATGAAAACCCCTTGCCGTATATCAACAAAGTCCAAATTTTGTTGGTTAAGACATTTAAAAGTAAATAACAAATTGAAATGACCACCGATAGCCGGTATAAGTAAAAAGATTGGTGATAATAACAAATTGAAATGACCACCGATAGCCACGGTAAAAGTAAACAGATTGGTGAAAATAACAAATTGAAATGACCACCGATAGCCGGTAAAAGTAAAAAGATTGGTGAAAATAACAAATTGAAATGACCACCGATAGCCAGTAAAAGTAAAAAGATTGGTGAAAATAACAAATGAAAGCACACATTCTACCAATGATGTCCATCTCCTAGATTTGTATGGATGCCACTGAAATACCTTGCTATTTGACAAATGAATATGAAATCCCTTACCCTAGAATTGTCATCCTGATTTTCAGGCCACTGAAGATTTTTCCTATTATCTATTACTCTATCTAATATATTGACATCCTGCTTTTATCAACATAATATCAAGGGTCTGAGTGATGTTGATATAAGGGCATTGCACTGTCCTTCTCAACAGATAGCAGTTTGCAATGTATCAATCTTTTAGATATGTATATTAATATTATTATGTATTTTTATTTTTTATTTTTTTATTTTTTTTATCTTTTAAGGCATTGAATGGGCTGATGATGTCACTGATCATGAAACACAGCAGTAATATCATCCGTCTTTTTGTGATTGCCTCTGCTATACCAGTCGCTACATTCCTTTCGATGCTAATTTTTAACCTTGAGCCTGGATTAATATTTATCCTGGTTATTTCGCTTGTCATGTTGGCCATCTTTTTATACAATTACAATACACAATGATAACGTTGTCATGAAGAGTGATGCTATGTTGATTACCTTGTTGCGCTAAGTCATCAGGAGGAAAAAATTAAACACAAACTGTGGATAAATGTACAGTATGTTGATTGCTAATTCAATTTCAAATAGACTATTATGGTTAGTCACTTTTATGATTTTATCAATCCTTTGAGGTTGTGGAGCTAAATAGAATAATAGAATATCCTAAGCGCTGTCACCAATTGTTATGCTTTAGAAGACGACCCACCATGACTCACTGTTGTCTTTCTCATTTGCCTCTCTTTATCGGGCTTAGATGAAGGTTAGCCTCAATATGCGATGTTGGCTGAGTCTTCAGCTTTTAGGCATAAGAGAAATATGTCTCAGTTTGTATTCAGTTAACTAATGACAAGATGAAGTACCACCAAGTCTTAAGGGAAAGTCTCCTAATACAGGATTTCTTACTCAATCTTGGGATGAAATGAATCCAAGCCAACACAGGACAAGGCATATACTGTAGTGCACCGTAATCTTTGCTTTGTGCCAAATGAAAGCAAAAGAAGAAACATTGCTATAAGAATATTGTATCATCCATCCTCAGATATTGTTAGGCTGGAGTTCATGACTTAATTTGAGCTTTAAATATATCATGTTACCGCTATCTGAAAGTCACAGTTTATCCCATCAGGAGTATTTATTGTATCTCTGAATTGTTAGTTTCCATCTCATTTATGCAATTTTTCACATGTACATATTTTTTATGCTTAGTGATGTTTAAGTAACTAATTAACAATTTGTCAAAGGTGGCACGAGAGTGTTTCTTATTTTGATTTTTGAAACTTGGCAGCTATGGTAATATCATTTATGGTGAGGATACTAAAAATTTTTTCTCTACTTTTGTTACAATTTTTAGATTCTAGTAGTTTTTCAGAAAGTCAGGACAAGAAAGAGTCTTGCTTAAATTTTTTAACTTTAACTGATATCTGAATGCAAAATTTTGCATTTTTGGTATCAAAATATACATTATAGATTTGATGTTTTAAGTTGCAAAAGTTGCCATATATTATTGAAAAGGGTTTGAAATGTATAATTTATTGATCATCGATAACATGAGACCAAAGATTGATAATTGATATTTGACATGTACACTACAAGCTTTATGTGTATGTCTAATTGTCTAATATTTTTACACCTCAGAATAAAACACCTTGACTTTGATCTTTTTTGACAATTCATAGAATAAGCAGTTTAGACACATTTTCATCACAATCTTTCATAGCAACTACAGCCCCCCAAATGATTTATTTTGATTGTACAGTACAACCTCTCTATTATCAATATCATCATAGTGAGATCATGCAGCATAGGCATCATAAAGAACGGGAAGGGTTATCTTTGTGTAGCTATATCAATAATGTGATAGGGATCACGGATGCTAGAATTCTAAATAATCTCAATATGATTGATTACAAGAATGTGATATGATATAATGGGAGTATTGAATTGAATTGAAAAACTTTTCAGCCAATGATATATTTTTTTCCTAACCACACTGTTCATCTTCCCTATGCTTTGTCTACAGTAAATAAGATTCTTTTTCTTTTCCGTTGCATTTAGTATATAATTCTTTATCATAACTTATCAATATTAGTATTAGAGCATTTTTTCTAAGTTGGGTAATGGAGTAATAATTGGATTTTTGGCCTTGACTTTGAAATGAAGACCTTAGATTCTGAGAGGACATTTGAAAAAAGGGAAAATTTTCAAACCATTTAAACATCATTTATTATGATCATTACTTTATTGTATTTCTGATCTTCTGGAGCTATTGAATTTCATAAAAAGTTAAGAAAACAAAAAGTCATTCCTTTATAGTTTATAATGCATCCTCAGCCTAGCTGCACTCATGGTGCTTTAAGCTGACTCTTTAATTCAACAGCAACATAGAACTCATAGGACAAGACTCGCAGCCTGTTTGGCATTGTTGCTTATTAATTGTCACAGACAATATTGTTTTGAATGGCCAGATTCATTCACCTAAGTATACATCATCAGTGATTTGTGGTTATTGAGAAAATTTGTGTCTGGTGGGATGCAATTGCAACATGTTACCCAGCGGATGATGTAGATGATACTTGCTGTTAGAGTGTTCTCTTGTTTGAACTGTATTAACCACTAGGCCACAAATGTTCCTGAAATTTTCATTTTCCAATAACAAGCAGTGGAAAAATGTTCTTAAAATTTTTGTGTGTATGTCTTTTTCTCAAACATCCTTGTGCGAATTGATGAAAAAGTTTGCGTTTTGTGAAGAAATATATTTTCTTGTACAAGGGCAGAAGAGCCAATACCACCAAACCCGCTTATTCTGAAACTCAAAAACATTTCTATAAATTTCAGTATAACTGGGATTTCAGTATAAGGGATAATGATGCAACGTCGCTGTGTAGGGGTAATTAAAAGTTTAGTATGTTATAATAGCATTTTGGGTGTTATTCATCAAGTCAATGGAAAGAAACCACGCCATCAGGCATTTTGTATGTGGTCTTGAGACTGCCATTCCCTGTATTACACTGTTTTTTTTATTCGTTTTCTTTCCGTCCTTTTTTTGTATTATTTTCTTCGTGGCTGGTGCTCGTATTGACTTTTTACCCAGAATTTCTGTGATTTCTGCTCTCAACTGGCTGAAAAATATTTCAGCATAAGCTGGCTTACGTTCAGATTAACCGGTCTATTTATAATAAAAAAATTCTGTTATTTGAAAAGGTTTCAGTTTAATTGGGATTTCAGTATTATATCCGATTTCAGTTTCAGTGGGTTCAACTGTATGTTAAAAAAATTATCTCAGAAATCTTTAATGTCCATCTTAATTAGACTTTAAATATCCTTAAAACAGGGATGGAACCTCTTCCGGTTTTTACGGATTTCCGTTTTTTTTTTCATGTAGATCAGATGTAATTGAAGGTATTGAACATGTTGTCCAATGGTAAAACAGGCACTCAAAAAAAGTTCAGTTTTTATTTCGAAGCTTGGTTCCATCCCTGTTAAAAGTAAAAGACCAAGGTTGTTTTATTTCTTGTCTTTTGTTGTTGAGGGATTGATGAATTTTGACAAATGCATTTCAGTTATGGATGAAACGTGATGTTTCTTTGAATGCATGGGGTGTTTTGAGTGAGAGTGGTGTAAAGATTACAATATCATTTTCAGTGAATCATCAATAATGGCTGTTTCTAAATGATCAACTCTTTATTTTCCATGAAATGTATATGTTATTATTGAAAAATCCCGTGTGGTTCACGGGGGTAAAAAATAGGGCCAATGCTTCCCCATGTGCGAGTCGTAAGAGGCGACCAAGGGAGCGGGAGCTTCTTCTCCCATCTGTCCTATCTTCTGTCTATCAGGCTGTTTTGTCCCCTCAGAGGAGGGAGGAAGACATATAGCTGGTGGCCATCCCCCATTTGTGTGCATTGCTCGACTATACTGTCAGGGTCACTTGTTAATTAGAGGGACCGAGTACTTCTGTACATAAAGGGCGTTAGGAAAATCCTGGGTGGTCTTTGCATTGCAGTGCAATTTTTGGGGCTTGATGGCCATCATAATTTAGTTTTTTGTTTTTGAGATGATGTTTTTTTTCCTGTAAATCATCTCTCCATTAAGTTTTTTTTATTATTATATGTATTGTACTTATTATTTGAAGTGCTTCTTTTCCTCCTTGACGACTTTTTTCCCTTTTCTAAAATCTATTTCATCTACTTCTGCTTTTATCTTTTCACAAGCTTATCATCTTACTTTTTCATGGGCTCTGAGATAACCCTAGTGGTTGACTGGGCCCTTAAACTCCAAATAACTAACTAACTATTATTGAAATTAACATGATTAATGATAAACAATCCATTTTTCTAAATAAATCCAAATAAATTATGGAAATCCTCATTTTCGAGATCTTTAAAGTCAATATAGAGATTTTAGTTCCGTCCTGAGCTGCACCACTTAGGTATCAATAGAGAACCTAGAGAATAAGTTAACCACATGGCTTTTGAAATGAAGTGATCAGATCGATGAATTTGAATTGCTTTGGACCTTGCATGCGGGTGGGGTCTGTTAATGTTGAAATTATCCAATTGTATGATATATGGTTGGAAAGATCTTGTATAGAACTTTAACTTCATGTATGTTATATTGGAGAAAAACCAAAAGGAGGCTAAATCTTAGAAAATCGCTTGGCTGAAAACACTGCAAAGCTGTTTGTCATGCCTAACTAAGTTTGATCTAACTTTGCTTATATATAATAATATATTAAAATGTTAATGCTTGTTTTTTAATAAGTGTTACACATTATCCTATAGCAACTGTATGCAAAATGTGACGCAGTTTTGTTGCGGTTAGTTATCCATCCATCCTCAAAATCATTGGAAATGGTTCTCCATCTTTGATCACCATTTTCTCAAAGCTTTTTTTTTGACCAATCTCTTTTATACTCTTCATAACTTTGTAATGGAAAGTCCAATCTTCATGAATTTGATATCAAATTGAAGTGCATGCCCTGAGCTTTATTTTGTTTGTTTGTTCTCATAACCCCTATCTACGACATATGTTCTGATTCGAGGAAACAGGTCACAGATAGTTGTCCCCATAATGAGAAAACTCGTCCCTTATTTGTCACAGATGGTATAGGCATTTTGCAGTCACAAGTCCAAAAAAGTAATAAAAAAAATTCTGAGAAAAAAAAATCAATCAAATTGTTTAGAATAGTTGGGTAACTCCCCTAATATAAACACAATTGAAAATTTGTGGGTCGTCATCAAATGCCTTGGAAATCATGATTGTACAAATCTGAACAAGGTCCATGAGACTTTGGTACAATGACAAATAGATCATCAAAAGCTTCCAAGATTAAATCAGGAGGTGCTGAATACATATCAAGTACTAGAGGTACTAATTAAATGCTCTTTTATTATTTGAGTAGAGGTATCATATACCATTTGACTTTTCTTAAACCATAAAAGCATTGTTGTGCTTTATTGCTCAATTCATTTGCATAAGGGTTTTCTTCTAATTGACCTAACAAGTTCCCAGTGACATCCACAGGATGATTCGATCAATGTTGAAACTGGTTATAATATAAAAGCTCTACCCTAATACAAATATTTGAATTATGTAACTAAAAACCTTACAATGAAATTCCAAGCATCTCATTTGAATGAAAATCCATACCAGGGATGCTGGTGTTGCTTTAAAAGATGAGTTGCTGGTGTTGCTTTAAAAGATGAGTTGCTGGTGTTGCTTTAAAAGATGAGTTTACCATGAATTGTTTCACGTTGCTTTAAAAGATGAGTTTACCATGAATTGTTTCACGTTGTTTTTGATTACAATTAGTTGTATGATTTGTTGATAATGTAATCTTTGATCAATGTACATACAATGTATTAATTGAATAATCCACTCATGGAAGGATAAGTTGCCATATTATGTGTCATATATGTAACATCAAAGCTCAGGATTTTTTTATCAGTATATCATAATCATAGTGTTGACCCACGTATCAATTTGTTCAAGTCCTTTGGCCTATAGTCCTTTATTAAAAATAGTTTTATGTAACAGAACGAAATTAATTGAAAATATATTTATTATAATAATTTGCCTCATTCTATAAGAAGCAGGCACGCTTATTTCTTAACCTTTTTCTCTTTCTTTTTTTTTTGTGTGTGTGAAATTATTAGAGTGAAATCAGTATAGTTAATTTTCATTTCAGATTCTTCTTTAGATTAATGTCTTTTGCTATTGTTATACATGTATATTGTGTTGCATTTTTAAATTGGTTATTACATTCCATTGATATAATTATTGAAATTGAATCTTTACCCAAGGAAAGCGCTCTTAAAATATAAAAGATTACTTCTGCTGGACCCAGGCAGCAATATTATAACAAGCACAAGTTCGTTAATGGAGAAGCTACAAATTTGAGGCAGTCCAATGTTTTGAGCAAGGGACCTCTGCCTCTTTAATGGAGTTTTCCATATATACCTTTTATGATTTATTATAGGTAGTAGTGTTGATGAGAATGTTTTGATTCCAGCCCATGAGATTACGGCTTGCATTTTCCCTGTAGCTTATCTCATGGATTTGTTATCATCGATAATGATGCCACGCCTAGATTTTTTTTTTGAAGTTAAGGCACATGCGCACTCAGACAATTCTACTTTCATGATATCATGAGCTTTCTTGGCTTAAATTTTTCCCTTGTGGGTTCTGGGTCCTCAACTGAGAGGGAAGAATAGATCATTTGTGAGTATTTCCCACTCTTTTTATGTAAGAGGTGACCGAGAGCTTCTTCACCTATCTTTTGTCTCCTTGGAGGAGGGCGGAGAATATGATAGGGAGGGAGGGAGGCATATACTCCGTGGCCATCCCCTATTGTGTGCATTGCTTGACTTAAAAATAATATTGGGGTCACTTGCTATCTAGAAGAACCAAGTACTTTTGTACTCAAAGTGCATTGGGAAATCCTGTGTGGTCTTTGCAGTTTATGTTTTGGGCGTGATGGCTATCGTTAATTAGGTTTCTTGTTTTTGAGAGATGGTGTTTTTTTATCTGTAAATCATCTCTGCATTTAACTACCTTATAATTATATTTATTGTTTGAAGTGATTCTCTTCCTCCTTGGTGAATTTTTTCCTCTTCTAAAACCTATTTCTCTTCTTTTGTTTATTTATTTCAAAAGCCCATCATCTTACTTTTTCCATGGGCGCTGACATGACCCTGGAGGTTGATAGGTTCCGTAAACTCCAAATAGCTAGCTCACCTGTCACCTGTCAGCATCATCGGGTCGATGGTCGCTGAAATCCTCGTGACAACCTGACGCCATTCTTCTCGGTTGGTGGTCTTATCAACCACTTCGTGCATGTTCATCCCTGTGATGTTCTTTAGATTGGAGAGATATGACACCGATGGTCTTCCTCCTTTTCTCCAGATTGCCTTCTCAACCTATTGATAGATTGAGGATAAGCAAAGGAAGAAGTTAAAAATGATGTTAGCCCTCTAGACAGATAATAATTGAAGATGTAGATTTGGATGCAAAGAAAGAAATAAGATGTCCAGCTAAGTCTAGATTCTTCTAATAACGATGATTCTGGATTTAAGTTTAGATCTAGATCCAGCCCTGAGGCATATAAGTATAAGAGCGTTCATTTGAATCATGCAGGTTCCGTGTTTAGTGAAAAAGGTGTCACAATTTATGCAACAAGTAGATAAGAACATATCAATTATGTCCCTTGTTATATCCACACTTTGCCATTATAAATTTTTTAGAAATGGCCGCCTTTTAAAGGTTTAGGGAAGATAATAGGCGTTTAACCTTTCATTCTATATTAGGAAGATTAAAAAATGATTTCAGTTTAAATTACGGGAAGTAAAGATATTCGGTGATGGAATTATGACTTAAAGAGGGGTTGGGAGGGAGGGGAAGGTGGTAGTTGGTTATGTTAATTAATAATAATATGTATATGATATATAGGTTGATTTAGATCTGGAAGTGAGAAAAGATATGTCTATGCTCCCTTCCTTTATACGTTGTTTATGACAAGCAGTATTGAGTAATGGACATTAATCAACAGCAGCTTATGCAATGTAAAGATGAGAGATAATTGAAAACTTGAAAAGTATGAAATAACCACAGAAACAAAATCCCTCAATTTCCTAAATCCATATTTGATAGTTGGATCAATACTTTTGTGAACTGTCGAATGCATGGGGAAATACATATTAACCAATGTTCCATAAACCATCAAAGCATGGGCTGCGGTATGACTGATGGACCGGTAGCTTATATAAAACTTTGGAGGCATGGATCTAGCTGGCCCCGCGGAAATTGTGGCCTTTTTGTAATTTTGCAATTTTTCTTGTATGCAATTTTTGTCATTGCTAGCAGTTCTATTGTGATTATTTCAATCTTTACCAATTTTAGTACAAAATGAAAAAAATAAGAAGATTTGCAATTTTGTTGCAGTTTATGCTATTTCTGAAAACAGTTTCATTCCTTTTGTATTGCAATTTTTGGAATCTTCAAATGCAACTTTCTGCAAGGCCAGGTCTAGGAATGTAACAGAAAAGTTACAAAAGTGAAAAGATGAGGAAGGGGAGTAGGGAATGAGAAACAGAGGAAGATAGAGAGGAGAGAGAAAGAGAGACAGGCAGAGACTAAGAAAGAGAGAGAGAGAGAGAGAGAGGGAGGGAGAGAGAGATAGAAGGAGAGGGAGTGAGTGAGTGGGAGAGAGACTACAAACATGTATGTCTGTTTCTTGATTAATGAAGCTCCCTTTGGAACAAAGTCAGCGATCTCTCTGTAAATTAAAATCATGTTATTTGTATAATAATATGCAGATCTCAAAATGTATCGGGATTTTTCGTATACTAGTACAAACATTCACCATATGATCCGAATGCGGGCTATTCCATTCCAATTTTCTCAGTTTCTATTAGTCCACAGAAATAAGTACACCCCATGTGAGACTCTTGTGTACACATTATTTAATACCTTTTGGCTCATAGGTCATGGCAGTCATTCTAAACCGGCCACAAAATGATAGTCAAGTGCTCAAATATGTGTAAAAATGTCCAAGAATAATGAGAAGATTTGTAGAAATACTCTTATAACTTATAATTACATGTATTTACATTAAACAGTAATTGAATGGAAGGGGGAACATACAAATTGATTGATTCTCTGTAGATACGACATTATGTACGGTAAGCCATTCTTTTTTAAAGATCCTACTTTAAATGAATATATTGATGTATTATTATGGTGCAGGTTTTGACATTAATATAATATACTTTCTTAGAATAATATGTTATGAACCAGTGTTGATATTTTTGCTCATTGCCTTTTTTATTATTGGCCAGATTTTCATTTGTTATACAGACTATATCCCTAAGTTTACGAAGCGTCATATTGTAATTTATATATCGAAGGCTGGCCATTATTTGATACAATTTTTTTTAAGACCTTAGGTTACTCACAAAACTGTGATATAATATACTCACTTACAAAAGAATCTACAAACTTTTCGATATTGGTTTCTTCTCTTCTATGAAATGTTTTCTCTTATGAAAATTTTTCAACACTTGATTTTTGATTTAAGTCAATTGTCATTTTCGGTTATCGATGCAATCGTGTGGTGTAAGTGCAAAATCGTATTTTATTGAATCAATTGATGATTTCTTGTCTTTAAACTGGTTCTTTAACTTTAATGAGGATTTTCCAATCAGACTGATCAATTGGCTTTTTTTGCCGACCTTAAACCTGAATAAAAAGAATAATTTTAATCTTAACTGTCATGCTAGGTCTTTCTCGTGAGGAAAAAAAATCTCATTATTGGACATTTCTTTCGATTTTGGATCTGTGACGTCGCACCACTACACTACAATCGCCGTCCTCGTTGAATGTAACGAGTTCGGGAGCTGATCGTTGACTTCAATCAAGAATTTACTGTTATGAGTATAGGTTCTTTCAGTTATAACAAATAATAATTAATACTTGAAATAAACCTTTGTGTGTACTTTCTTTTGCAAATGAAAGAACCTTTATTCATAATAACAGTAAATTCTTGATTTAAGCTTTCCAACTTGAGTTCCATTCAACGAGGATGACGATTGTCACAGTGCGACAGTACAGTTGAAGATCGAAGGAAATGTTCGAAAGGCGGAGGTGCGCATTCAGAGATGTTGATTGCTGCCTCGAGGTATCCAATAATGTGATTTTTTTCCTCATGAACAAGACCTGACATGACGGTTAAGATTAAAACTATTCTTTTTAATCAGATTTACGTCTGCAAGAAACAATTGATCAGTCTGACACTAAACTCTGCAAAAAGAACTTGTTTAGAGAAAAAGGATCATAAAATGATTCAAACACCATATTGCACATGCAGCACGTAATTGTATCAATAATCGAAAACTGGCCATTGACTTAAATCAAGAATTGAGCGTTGTGAATATAGGTTCAAAATGTTTTACCTAAGTGAAAACATTTCATACAGAAAATCGATGTTGAAAGGTGTGCAGGTTTTTTTGCAAGTGAGTATAGTATGAATATGTTTGACAACGAATTGTCACCGATTATTTATACTATTATTTTGAATTGTCTTGAAAATAAAGTTTTATTAATCTGCTTGATTTGCCTACTACTTTTGATCTGGTTTCTACTGAAGTTTTATTTGGTAACTGTATTGACAATCAATAGTTCTTACTGCTCTCTTCTTTTTCCTCCCTCCTCTTCTCCCATCTGTCCTCTATCTTCTGTCTATCAGGCTGTTTTGTCCCCTTAGAGGAGGGAGGAGGTTTTGCTGGGGAGGGAGGGAGGCATATAGCTGGTGGCCATCCCCCATGTGTGTGCATTGCTC
>JASKDV010204362.1:0-11866 GCA_032466395.1 Aegires albopunctatus
TACTACTACTACTACTACCACTACTACTACCACTACTACTACTACTACTACTACTACTACTACTACTACTACTACTAATAATAATAATAATAATAATATAATAATGATAATAATAATATCTATAACAACAACAACAATAATAATAATAATAATAATAATAATAATAATAATAAATAATAATAATATAATAATAATGATGATAATAATAATACACACATGTAATATCAATAACAGCAGCAATTACAATGACCCAAACAATAATTAAAATATGGACCCTCTTTTACAGTCTTAAATTATAGGATCAAATAAATACACAATTAAAAGTAAAACATTTAGTAAATTGTACGGTGTGTATCTACTTATTATCTCTACGATCATCTCACAGGATAATGCAATCAATGGCATGGATTTGACTTTAACACCTTTTGACCACAATACATATATTCAAACCTGTTTGAAGTTAAACATTATTGTAAAAGACGTGATAAGTGTAAGCTCGGGCAACTGCTGAGTTGAACGTTTATCTGGGATGGCTGCTGTAGGTGGCCGCTTTAGGTTTTTACGCCCTTTTTAGTTAGTTTTGGTCTGAGCTATTTTTAGACGGAACTTAGTTCACCATTTTAGGTGATTTTATTTAAAATAATAAAAAATAGAAAATAAATAAAATGTTTGACTTGATCGGATTACGACTGACACCATCAATGGGTATAATTTCAATGTCTGTCTGAGGTGAAGACTGCATCACTGTTCCATAAAACCTTCCAAGATATGGTTCTATGTTTCTAGATCAGGATCAATACAAATTAATTTGATGATATCTGTTGACATATCTGTGACAATCTGGATAATTGTCGGACGTTGAACCTGCTGATTGCCCCTCTCTAATTAGATCTATTATCGAGATTTTATAAGATTGCTACTATCTTTTATTTCTTTGTTAATGTACTTTCCTATATTTATGAATATAATGTTTCTCTATGCTTGACAATGATATATTTATATAAATCAATACAAAGCAATTATGTTAGTCTCATTCATATGAGATTATTAGGATATTTTATTGACCATGATACGATTAATTAGGATCAATACCTCACAAATAAACGATTGTCCACACTTTTCTCTTTTCCCTACCTTCACTCTAAAAAGAGCTTTCTATTATCTCGGTTACAAATTCCAATCGTGTTATTCCACATGGTACCACTCGAGTGGAAACTGGGGTTCATCCCCAAGGCAAGCGCTTGACTATGTCGTTCATCATATGTATAAAGTGATTTTAAGTACATTTTGGCTTTAGGAAGTTCAGTGGAGCTTTAGGTTGAAACGCCCTCGAATTGCAAATCCATTATTTTCTGTTATATATTTCACAGATGCTTAGCTTCACTCAACTATGAGATGAGTGAATGCAATATATGACCACGGCCACAGTATGTAAATGATCCAGACTTTCCTGGAAATAAATAACTCCAATTGTTCCATCCACAAAAGCTCATATTACTTTTGTCGAATCTCCTTGGTAAGCACCTTGGTGAGCGAAGTTAAGCTACAACGAGCTGAGTGTGCATGTTTGCTTTTCCAGTCTTTTGGTGGCTTCTTCGTAAGAAGTATTCATAAAACTTATTTCGAGTCCATTTAGTGTCAGTGAGCGAAATTAAGTCATGTCATACTGAGTATGCAACTACTCTTCCCCATGAAAAGTCTGAAGCATTCTACCAATATTATGGTCTCAGCCCAAGACTTTGATTATTCTTTAAAATCAGAGAAGATGGTATGAACTTAGATAAACTAACTTTTTTTTTTCATCAACATTGAATGAACTTTAAAAACTGTCATAGCAGAACAGACCCACGTTTTCCACATTGAATATACAAGCAACGTCATTCGATAAATTTATACCACAATGCGAAGATGGTGGTTTGGGGGGGTTGGGGGGGGGGGGGGGCCCGTAAACTCGTCACGCTTTCATGTTTCTTCTTACCTGATTACGTCAAGCAACCTTGACAGAATATTCACTCGTGCACATAAGACAATATCGCATATGATAAAATCTACCAGGACGACCTTTAAGGTCGTTTGCAGAGAAACCATACAAAAGCCAACTTTGAATATTTGAGACTGCACCAACCTGACCAATACATTTTATCATCGTCGCTTAAAGAACCGTCTCAAATTACTTTTCTTCGCAAGATGAAACCATATGAGCTGCAATTCACGAATTCATTAGTGAAATATGCATACACACTGAGCATCAAACTTCAAACGGTGATATTATCTAACCCTGATCTTTTAAAATGCCTTTTCTCAGGTGAACATGTTTTTGCAGATGATACTTACAAAGTATCACCAACATATTCTATAAGCTTTATACCTTTCATACATGCTTTGAATGACATTTCATTCCGTGTGCGTTTTTCTACTTCCAGAGAAAGAAAGAAGAAAGAACATATCATAAAATGCTTCAAATTCTTATAGATGAGTATTGAGGATTGGTTTTGAGCGTTTAACTTCATTGTATGAGGACTTGAACTACATAACTTTATTTTTGATCCTCGTTGACGTGAATTAATAATTCAAAAGAGACAACCCCTTAGTGTCGAAACTTGGATTGTATTGCTGTTTATCAACTTCATAGATTACGAAAAGGCATTTGACAGCATAGACTGGAAACTACGACGGCACTATTGAGTACCAATAGATGCACGAAAGGTATTGCACAAAAAGTTTCGAAATCAGCACAGGTGCCAGACAGGGATGCTTACTGTCTCCCCTCTTGTTCTTACTTGCCATAGACTGAACTATGATGACCGCATCATCTCGATATTCAATGGACTCTATGGTAACAGATCGAGGACTTAGACTTTGCAGGACATATTGGATTGCTATCCCATAACCACCAGCAAATGAAAGAGAAGACAAGGATCATTGATGAAATTTCCAAGAGCATAGGGCTGAAAGTTTATCGGAGAAAGACTAACGTAATGAGGGTTAATACGACAGTAAAAACATCCATTTTTACCATGAACACACACTTAAAGAAGTTGAATCTTTATTTCACCTGGGAAGTATAATGGATAAATAAGGAGGAAGATCGGCATATATAAAAACAAAATTGGAAAGGCAAGACAGAGTTATGGAATGCTGAGGTCGGTATGAAAATCCAAGAAACTTACACAAAGAACTAAGGTGCAAATCTTCAACAGGATTGTGAAATCAGTCCTGTTGTATGGGTGTGAGAGTTGGAGATGCATAAATACAGTCGTTATGAAGATTCAAACATTAATCAATGGAGACCTTTGACATAATATCCAGCAAATAAAATGGCCAGATAAAATCAGTAACTATGATCTTTGAGAACAGAGCGAGCAACAGCCAATAGAGGAGGAATTAAATATTAGGAAATCGAATTGGATTGGTCATACGGTGAGAAAACATGCAGACACAACAGATTCTGATGCTCCATCTCCTCGTCACTTTCTGCACCAACTTCAGGTTAAATTATCTCAATATATCTTAACACGGCGTCTTCAGGAGAGAGCCCCTAGACTAAAAACACAAAAGGGACAATAGTAAGAGGAGGTTTCAGATACACGACTAAATTAATGAGTATCGATACCATTATCAATATAATCATGACCAGGTCGTATTCTCTATGCAGTTGCTCCTCCCCGGATTGATTTCTTTTGCATTTTAATCAATGGTAAAACGACACTCACTCTTCTTAGGTTCTCGCAAATCATTTCAATTTTAGGTTTAGATCAATCACGTGAGCAGTATGGAGTATGACGCGCTTCTTCAAGCATTATAGATTGCAGGGTTCCCATAGGTTTTTAAAAGTCCCCGTACGTGACTGCTGGGACTGAAACTCAAGTGAAGATGAAAATCATAAGATTTGGCTTAAGACAAAGACATTTGCCCAATGCCCTCGCTTTACCCATGGTCCTTTACAAGGTCTTTAAAAAGTCCTTAAATTTCATTTCGATTGTGTCTTTTTGTGAAAATGTGAATTGCAAGACATTTCTATCGTGTCTAGCTTTGAGACATTGGCTTCTTGATCACATTTTAACACATAATAGTTAAGTTAAAAGTTAAAAGTGCCCTTATATAGCGCTTATCGCCAAGGGACCTAAACGTCTAAGCGCTTTTACAATGACTTTTTCACAGCCACATAAAGATAATAAAAATAAAATTCCACTTATTTATCCTAGAAAGGAAATTTGTCTTTTGGTATTTACCGCCACCGCAAAAGTTGGCAATTCGTGTAAATAACCTTGCCCAAGAGTTAAACATGGTGTCTCCAAAGATATTCGAACCCGCGACCTTTCGCATGCGTGTCCAACGGTTTACCATTGTGTCACCGTGCCAACACCGAACGCATAGGACAAGACCAGCAGCCTCTTAGGCGCTTATACAATTTTCGGACACAGACAACGCTGTCTTAACGGCCAGGTACTCATTCACACTTGAGTTGAGTGAGGTAGATGGGACAAAGTGTCTTACCTATGGACACACCACCAATGACTAGAAGTTATGGAGAAAATTTCATGTCTAGCAGGATACGATCCCACCAAGTCCCCCAGCCAACCGGTGTCGGTGAGTGAAGCCGATTGAGTTTCTCGTCTTCGAACGGTGTTAACCACTAGGCCACTGACACCCCCAAATCTCAATAAAAATGGAAATTTACTGTTGGACCGACATTTATGAAACTATGACATGGTTCTTAAGTGAAAACAAAATTAAATAATCAAACATGAATTTATCATGCCGGAACCGATTTAAAAACATATTTTTGTAGATTATAGTATAATGCTTGTATATAAAGTTAAGATAATATTAAAAAGAAGTCCATTTAAAACAAACCATAACATTAATGTGAATATAATGGTTTGTTTTTATACTAGTTGCTCAATTATGATAATTTGCTAAGAGGTGTGTTAACTTAAAACATTGAACTTTCCATTAGAGTATTACCTGAATTAATTTAGATGTGTCAAGAAATAATGACAAAACATTGCGAAAGCTATAGTACTTTGTCATGTTTTGTCATGGTGACACAATTTTCTATGACTTTGGATCAAACTGTCTTTCAGATAAATAATCAGACGGAGACGGTCATGGACCAGGAAGCAAACCGATAGATCCGATAATAATGTGAGTATGTGTATGAGCGCGCGTGTGTGTATGTGTGTGTGTGTGTGTGTGTGTGTGTGTGTGTGTGTGTGAGAGAGAGAGAGAGATAAATAGAGAGAAAGATAGATTGAGAGAGAGAGGGAGAGAGAGAGAGAAGGAGAGAGAGAGAGAGAGAGAGAAAGAGATAAAGAGAGAGAGAGAGAGAATTCACGAAAGTAACAGCTAGAGTGTTATAATTAAAATCGCGCTCGCCAGTTTAACACAGAATAACTGGGAACAAAAGATGATTTATTCAAACGATACCTTGTTCATGGAAAGCTCATTTCATCTTGCGATGTCGAATTTCATTGGCAATAAATCATTTTTTACATTTCACTTCGCCTGTCCAAGAAAAAAGCGGTCCACAAGGCGATGTCCATTTGAATGACTTATTGTTATGTGCCTTAACGCTTTCTCTTTTAATTAGGGAATTTCAACATCTGCTTTCATTGATACATTCATTCTCGAAAACAGAAATAATAATATGAAGAAATCAGCACAAAAATAGACGAAGAACGAGCTGTTTATTAGGCATGATTCTGCATAATAAGTAATATTTAATTGCCCTAATGCTCGCTTAGTTTCAATTCGCTTGTGAGATAGCAAATCAGTATCGGATGACGTGATTTTGTTCAAATTTTACGATAATAAAGTATCTTGTGCTAAATTAGAAAAAAATAATTGGATCCCCCCAAAATCAGGTATCAATTAAAAAGTAAAATAAAGAGCGTTCTTATTTAGCGCGTTCCCACAAAACCTGCTCAATGCGCTTTACAGAGTTTCCCTAACAGGCAATTGCAATCCAAAATCCTTCTCACCCCCGGGGGCATACAAAGGTGCAACCCAATGAAAGGCGCTTCACCACTCTAGCATACTGACAAGATCTTCCTCTACCTATAGACATGTGCCCTTTTTACACCTGAGTACGGTGAGGAATACATGTAAAGTCTTTTTAAGAACTCAACATCGAGCCTAACCGGGATTCGAACCTGGGACCTTATGATCACCAGCCCAAATGTCTACCACTAGACCACGGTGTCACACAAAGTACAAGGAACTTATTTTGTAGCAAAGTGACGGTCAAGAATATGAATATTATTATATGGTTTGGTACACTTAAAGTTTATAAAAGTTTGAAAGCTTCCTCCTAGAATCCGCCCATTACCTTTCCGCTTTAACTTTAAACAACAAACACAGCATCAGCAGCTTCGTCATCACGACCGCCATAATCAGCAGGACAAAAGTGTCATTAGCAACAGCAGCAGCAGAAGTGGTAGTCACAGTTGTTGTAGTAGCAGTTTAGTAATTGTTGTTGTTGATGTTGTTGTTGATGTTGTAGTAGAAGTAGTAACAGTTACGATAGTTGTAAACAATGACAACAACATGAATGCATGCATGCAGTTGTTACTGCAATTGTTGTAGTTATGTGATGTAGTGGTGGTGGTGGTGGTAATGGTGAAGAAAACAAAGGCAAATAGTTAAACGCTCAGTGAAGATCGATGGAGGAATACAATACATGTAAAATGTTATTGATTGAACTCAAAGATATGGTCCTGTTGTTTAGTCTGATCTTTGCACCCTCTTAGAATGTAGGTGATTCAAAAGGTGTGAACGGCTTTTGTCGTAATGTCCCAGTCGATTTGATTGGCCTTTGAGACAAGAGAACGTTGACGTCATAATTTGAATAAACTTCGCCATGGTGTATCATATAACACCGATAGGAATGGGAAAGTAAATATGGGGAAATGTGTGTTTCTTTAGAAGAATGAAAACGACAAGAATCTGATTTGCATAAACATACAAAGATTTAACGCTTTACATTTTAATGCAAACATATTTTTATGATAATTTTTAAATGAATGAGTTTGATTTGCTGTCCAATGTGCTCTTCAAATGGCATCTTGTCATATTTGATATTTGTGTAAAATATGATCCAACATAATGGATGAATCTTATCGCTTAATAGAAGTCCCGATGCCGTTACTTTTTAGAATAACAATTCTGGACGACCATCATGTTGACTACGTGGCAGCCGGTGTAAGCTTACGGGTGAATGGTTGGTCTTAAGATTATTATGATAATAACCTCCCTATGGTTTGTTATGCGTAATCCCTCCATTCTAGTCATTGTCCTGAATTGAATATCACAATATTATCATGGAATTCCAAGACAACTTGGAAAAAGGCCTACAAAAAGTTAACCTTAGGGGAAGTCAACCGCCATGAATTAACAAAATGAAAAATAAAATAATAATGTATTTTTGACACATCAAATGATAGGGTCCATAATTAAAAAACCCCAACAAAACCCGTTGTCGATACAATGTAATGAGTCTCGAAATACTCTTGTTGGAAAGCAGAATAGAAAGGAAGAAAGAAGAGACAGACCAAGATAAACATATTGTTTGAATTTAAGAGAATAGAAGGTTGGGTGGGTGATACTGAAACATAAAAAACAGATCTCACTACAAGGTAGAGCACAAGTTCAGCCCATCGTCTGTCGTAGGTGATGATGATTCGTTAATGATGATAAAATGATTCTGTTAATGATGATAAAAATGATTATGTTGATGATAAAAATGATTATGTTAATGATGATGAAAATGATTATGTTAATGATGATAATAATGAAGATAGAAATCTTGAACTGAGAGATAAAGCCACTCAGTGGCAACATAGAGGATTTATGGTAATGTTATGCAATATCAAACACGAGCGTAAAGAAAAAAAAAATTCACATCGAGATATAAAGAGAGACATGTTTATATTTACAAACGTATATGCTCAATGACAATAAATAGACATTTTATGCCATAGTAAGACTTTCCAGTTCATAAACATCTTCAACTCTTGGTGGCGAAAGTAATGTAGGCCTACTTTATCAAGATCGTTCTATTGGCTTTCTTCTAATACGGAGGCTCTTACGGACATAATATTGAGAGATACATTCTCATAGTATACTCGTAATACATTTATGTATGGCAGATGTAAGTTTGGTTTTAAACCTCTAATCCATTTATACATATAATCAAAATCGTCATGCAATCATGTATTAGCAAAACCTTGAGATTAACCTCATATTATGTCTGTGGATGGACTAAGCAAACATGCAAACAGAAAAACAACCAATCGAATCGTTCCAAATCTCATTGAATCAGTACGCACACTCTTGGTGTTTACCCTGTGGTGATTTGCATAAAGGAAATGGACAAGTTATCACAAAGAAGATCAAAAATGCTCCTATTTCTTTCATTGTGTAAATTCGAGGCCACTGTGTTTAGTCGGGTCATCAAAGGCTAGTAAAATTCTAACGCTCTTTGATCTTAAGAAGCTTTCTTTCTCTCTTTTATTTCTAGGTATTTAAGGCTTTTCAAGGTAGCTTCTACTACCTAAGAACAGAGGCTAGAACTTATTTAGGAAACAAAGTATTGACCATTTGTATTGCTCTTAAAAGTGCTCTGCAAATTTCATCAAGAACGAACCTTCTCCTATAAACACATTTTAAAGAACGGATTCAAATTTTATTTTAGCAATACGATTTCGAAGTCTTTTCGAATACGATGTAGAATTGATGTGAAGAAATATCGTTCATGTTGGTAAATAGAGTGAAGAGTCCTTAAATTGAACTTAGATCGATAGTTGTGTCTTAATGGTGATAGTGGCATCACTCGTACTATTTTGTAAATAAGAATTAGTTTTTTAGAAACTTAGTTTTTCTCACAATACGTTGCTTTAAATTGATTTCCCTCACGTATCTGTCTTTTACACCATTTTTATCGAGTGATTGATACAAAAGTAGCTCAACTTTGAGAGCACATAATTTGCGGATGAATCAGAGAAATTTATTGAAATTTCACAGTTGACAACAACATTTGTTTGTAAACAATTCTTTAAATTTTCATTATCATCGTGCATGCAATTACGAAGCAACAAACATCATGGCGAAACGTGTCTAAAAGAGCAATATCGAACCAGCAGCAAAGCATTTTGCTGTGTTTTAGAGACAGGATTTCTTCGTCATCTTGGTTAATGTTTTCATCTGTTTTGGCTATGATGAGCGGCCATTCCCTTTCTCTCTTTGCAAAGATCCAGTTTGATGATTTATCGATTAAGTTTGTTTACAATGCTTACTTTCCATCTTTTGCATTAAAAATGCGCTTGGCACGCAAACTATTTTTCTTAAAACAGCAATTCAATCACCGAATTTGTCCTTGTTGGTTCAAACCATTTTGTCATTATAATACAACAGAAATCGCTGTAGATCTAGATTTATATCAGATTTGACGGATTTCTGTTACGATTTCTGGCGGGTAATGTTCACGGACAGTGTTTTTCAGAGCAAATTATCATCACGATCGAAAGCGCTGTGAGAGGCACGTAACGGTGTCCCACAATTCGGTATTGCAATTTTGTAGTCGACATTTTAAAATCGCTGTATCTTTTTATCAAACAAAGGTGGATAATCAAAATTTCTGCCATCAAGAGATTAATGACTGAAAATCATGTCAAATTTTCACAGTATTTTGTGAATCGATCGAACTAGAAATGAAATTAGCTCAAATTTGAGTTACTTTCTTTTTAATTACCCGATACATGTACTAATAAAGGATGGCAGCATTTTCGCATTTGATTTTAAAGTGCACAGTGAATGATTTAAAAGGTTCAATAATTTATAAAAAAACATTGATTTGCATACTCAACGATAGCAAACAAATTCCCAGCAATTTTAATCGCAGCAGATATACATAGAATAAGGATTGTATTAGAATAATGAATCTAGGTAACTATTTTAAGTCGTTTAATATTAGTACTAAATAAGGTGAAATAGTAAATGGGAATATTAAAAAAACAACAACACACGACAACGAAGATTCAAGGGATATTGCGACAATTAACACTGAGAATATTTTTTGATCTTTGGTTTGTATCTCTACTTAATTGTCTCAGAAGATAGAATAAACTGTCAAATATATGTTATTGATATCTTAAGGATCTAATGGAGATTATATTTTTGTGTTGGTAAGTGTTATTGCCCTGAGAGTAAAACTCTGTCATCAATTTTTCAATTTTGATTTGTCGGGGTGCTAATCGCTTTGACGTTGATAGATTCAAATTGCCGACAAACACACTCCTATATGGCTTGTTTCGGTTTATGGTATACACATTCATATCAAATAAAAATGGATTGAATAATGTCTCATTTATTTCAATCTAAAGACGACCCGGATTTTCACCTGTAATCTTGACATGATTCATTATACGAGTATATTATTCCCGTATCAATAATACCGTAATTAGATTCAGTATTATCCACGATTAAAAGTAAGCCTCGTGTCCAACTTTCATCTCATCTAATCTATTTCCATTCAAAGACGACAGCGTAGCCAAGGTGACCGTCATCATAGAGCGTTATGAACACATCTAATAATTTATCTAATTATGAATTATTATCTTCTCTTCATTGTGTTCTACTAAAATACGCAATTTTTTTAAGCTGTGGTTTTTCTTGATGCCATCAAACAGAGGTGACCTTGACATTGAAATATCGTTCGATTATGTTGACATAGTTTGTATTGGGTTGTATTGAATGTTGAAACATAATAAAAATTTACTTGATTTTAAATCCTAGATGAAAATCACACATTCGAGTACACAAGCTCTCTTTCTCTACCCACAAACACACCCAGGGAACAAAAATAACAACAAGATAACAAAACAAAATTACAAATCCTCATAAAAACGATACTATTGAAAACAACAACAACAACAACAACAAATTCAATAAACACCGTCAAACAACAACAGCTAAGGACGATGACTAGATCTAATTGAACAAACAAACAAACATTGCTCACACATTCCCCTCCATTCAATATTTAAAAAGAAAAAGATTTACAGATAAATTACTACAAATTTAAAAGAACAAAAAGCAATTAATTGTCAGGAACTAAAATAGCTTGGCAGAAATCCGAATTTCTTATCGAAGAAAACAATAATAAATCAAATTCAAATGAAAATTTAGGAAAATTTTAAAATCGTGAGCGTTCTCCTTTTGAAGCAATCAGTCACACATCTTCTCGTAATCAAATTACATATATTTATCTTCAGCACGCAATCGCGATTAATCATGAGCCAAAGGTGTTCAGCTGCATTTAAATTAAATATAACTGCTGGTCAAGAATTGATTTCGTCTTTTATGCTTGTAATTTGAGCATCATTAGATACGGCAATGGCATGTTAGATCATGAAACCCAGGAATATCTTGAAGAAAAGGAATCAGAATTACTGAACAATTTCGCTGGACTATGTAAGTTTATCAGTTATAAATTAGCCATAAACAAGATTCTCATAAGCAAATCTAGTACCTACCATCCAAATCTGCAGTCAGTATGTAATCTCTGTTTCAAAGCTTGATAGATACAAATATATTATAGGATAGATACAAATATATAATATGATAGATACAAATATATTATAGGATAGATACAAATATATAATATGATAGATACAAATATATTATTGGATGGATACAAATATATTATAGGATAGATACAAATGTATTATAGGATAGATACAAATGTATTATAGGATAGATACAAATATATTATAGGATAGATACAAATGTATTATAGGATAGATACAAATGTATTATAGGATAGATACAAATGTATTATAGGATAGATACAAATGTATTATAGGAT
>JASKDV010204363.1:0-10681 GCA_032466395.1 Aegires albopunctatus
GTACAGCATGAAATTGTGTCCTTACGCACAGGTATGGGATAGTAATTATTTTGAATAAGTTGTTAACATGGAATAAAGCAAAGCATTTCATCCTTACAATGACCTATGTTTTGCTTGAAATGTAATTTCCTTTGTGGTTAAAGAAAGTTTATCTTATCTTATCTTTCTTATATATGATGTACAACAGCTTAAATCAACAATGTAAAAATGTCATGGGCAATACTTTGAACTGTTGTATCAGCTTTTTCATTGAATAAGTTGTTTCGTACCAGTCATATACTCTTTCTCTCCCATTCACCAATATATCGATGATTATTTTGTCGCACAAGCTTTTTTTTCATGCACATTACCACTGTATCATGGTAAAGCTTTTTATTATGCCATTTATTTTTTGGGGGGAGGAGGGGGGTGCTTAACATTCATTAAATTGTCCCTTCATCAATCAAAAGCTGCCCATGTATGAATATCAATCTTTCGTTCACAGCGCGCACGTTTAATATCAGCAGCCAAAAATATCAAGTATGATCTAATCAATGTTGATCTGAATAAAAAACCAGACTGGTTTTTTGACTACAACCCTAATGGAGAAGTTCCAGTTCTTATTCACAATGGAAAACACATATATGATTCACTTATCACTGCAGGTAGGTATCCACAATCAGTCATCTTATTTCCACTGAAACATATGCAGTCATCTCTCCATAATCCGGACATGTCCATTTGCGATTATTTGTCCGGATTACAAAATCATCCGGATGATAGAATCATTGGTCAAAAGCAAAATGTAAGTTGTCACAAATAGACCTCAGTGTTCAGCCACAACCCTTTTCACATACAGTACAGTCCACATAAGATAAATTCACTTGAAATAAACATTTCGTCCGGTCCCAATTTTTTCGTTATATAAGCCAACTATTCAAAGTCTGGTTATAATAAACTTAAATCAATCTTGATCCGCTTAAAATAAACTTTTTTCTGCCACAGTGGCATTCTTTCCCCACCCCCACACATCAACGCTGACCCTTATCAGATACACGTACTCGGGACCGTTTCACACTGGGTCACCTTTGCTGTTTACACCACGATTGGACCGGGAGAAAGGGGCACTAGTTGCGCGCGCACGAAGCATTGGTGCCAACGCCTAGAGTATCGCGTTGATCTGTGCCCCCCTCTCTTTTTTTTTTGTCTAGGCTACACCCGCTACATGTGTACAGTAGGCCTACTGTGCTACACTTACATGTACTATTGTACTTTTCATTCTTCACTCTACGACGATTGGCAGTTTGAATCTAATTTTTAGTATATATCTAGATCTACGCTAGTCTATCGCAAAACGAGCCTGTAACATAACTATTAAAGAGAAAAAATGAGTCACAAGAAGACAACCTTGAGCCTGGAAACCAAAATACAGCTTCTCAAGGATGTGGATGGCAAGTCAATGAAGCAGAATGAAATTGCTGTGAAATATGTGGTGTTGAAAGGCACTTTGTCTGTTCTCATTTTCAAATTAAAAGTTTGTTTCCCTTGAAAATGGATAAGATAAACCTTGTTAAGATAAACTTTTTTTCTGGTCCTAAGGAGTTTATCTTAAGCGGACTGCACTGTATTATGATAGAGGGGGTTGTAATTCAGTGCACCTTTGTTTTCATCACTCATGTTTGACTATCGTCTGGGTGGGCACTACAGTAGTCAATTGGCCTTGACGTAATCAAGCATCACTGGTGTAATAAAACATTTGACAAGCATGATCAGGACTGTTCGCCGATCAGTGTCTCACACATGAGCTTATAGATAAGGACTGCTGTCCACCAACGGGTGTCTTGTCTTTGCAGTAAATTGGCCATAATGTAACATTTGTTCAATCTTGAGGAGTCAGTTTTGGTGTAAGGATGGGATTGAAGAGCAGTTAGAGTTAAAAGACAGGTTTGAAAAACAGTTATATTTGAATGTTGAGTGAGCAGGAGTTTGGATAATGGAAGCAAAAAGTCTATTAATGTTTGTATCCGGAATCAAGAATTTCCGGATTATTGAGTACAAATAAATAAGAATTCGTTCCCAGCTCTTGTGTTCGGCTTTTAGAGACTTCCGGAATACAAAAGTCCAGATTAGGGAAACGTGACCATAGCTTAAGATCAATTTGAGATCAATCTTGGGGAATTTTTTTTTTCTTCTTCTTCTTTTTCTTTATTCTTTGCGGAATTCCTTCTATATTCCTTTAAAATGTTAGTGGGCAATATATGCCACGCGGTAAGCCCTAGTACGGTGCCATTTAATTTTTATTTCTTAAAATCAGTTCATTTGCATGATTGAGTGTTATGTACACTGATAATGGCCATGGGATTTATAGACTGCATTTTAAATATGGCTTGCTAAAGTTAACCGAGTATCTACCCCCCCAAAGGTTTATTCTTCTTGTTTACATTGTAAGAAACATTTATTAAAGAATATCTCCGTCTGAAGAGTGTTTATCATACAAAAAACTTTAAAGCAGTGGTTTGATTGATCTGAATAGTAATTTTATATTTCATAAATGCTTCACAAATATTTTCATTTTTGTATTAAGCACTCTGAATATATTATGTTATATTCATCATTATTTTTAGTGGAGTTCGCTGAAGCTCAAGGCAGGGGTGTGCAACAGGCAGCCTGCGAGCCACAATCCGGCACACCAAGCCATTAAGTGTGGCCCTCACCAACATTGATTTTTTTATTATTTTTTTTTGGTGGGCTGAATTGTGGTCCGCGGGCTGTCTGTTGCACACCCTTGTCTTAAGCTTAAGCGGACTTCATTGAAAATAATGATGAATACATTCAGAGTGCTTAACACAAAAATGAAAATATTCCCCATTATGCACGAAAATCCTAATCCGACAGTACATATCTCTACATGTAGCAGTGAAATAACAAAAGGAAATTAACTAAAATTGTTTACTCAACCTTTTGATTTGGGAGTGGAAGACTGTTCTGGCAATTGCCAAATGGAACTCATTGAACTGCTGGCTTACATGGAAACCAAGAGGAATTATAATGAAGCATAAAAAAATATCCATTTATTTCAAGTGTTTAAAAATTCATAACATTAACTCTTTCCCTACTGGCCCAAAATCCACGGTTGGACCAAGCCATTTTTTTTTTATTACCCTTACTGTTATAGAAATATGGTGTTTGTGTGCTCTTGTTTCAAATGAAAAGTTATAAGTGTTGCATATGAAATTGAAGGAAAATGAATGAGCTTTCATAATATGAGGGTTGGAAACAATTCGACATATAATTGTCAGAGATAATAGGTTGGGAAATGAGAAGGATAGCAGAAGTGCAAAAACGCAAAATGCGTTTCATGGGGTAAAACCGTCGTGAAAAAACCCGCTAAATGCGTTTTTCTGTAGTTAAAGAGTTAAAGGAATTGATTTCAAAATTGGAGAACATAAGGACTATTTATTTGTACACTTAGCTAGCAAATCATAAGATTTTACTTTGTGTTAAATAGAAATTATGGCCAGTTAACCACGTGGGACCCAAATTCTGATTTCGGCAATCTCTGGTAAGTCCACCCCTGGCATTCACACACGCTTGAATCGGCGTCTTATTGACCACACAACTTTTGCAGAATTTGGTTCCATTCTTCCACTAATGCACAACGTTAGTGTTGAAGATTGTTGACAATTCCTCGTGAGGTAACACCTCATCCTTGCTCATCCCAAATGTGTTCGATCGGGGATAACGCAAGCCATTGTAATACATTGACATTGTTTTCGAGAAGATACTGCTGGCAAATACAGGATGCCAACAAGCGTGCTACTCTGCCCATTCCATTCTTCTTAGTCTACTAGGATCTGTAAGTGTGTGGTCTTCTGACATTTAGGCCATGAGCATGTAATCTCCATCGTACAGACCAGACAGGCATGTTTTCTCACTTCCACAAAGTTGCAGTCGTTGTTTGAAAACGATCGCATAAATGCACTAACAATATCTGATGATCGTCATGCTCGATGGCAACATGAGGCACTCCAGTTTTGGGTCTGTCAGCTGAAGTACTAGTTGTTTGAAAACGGTTCCTGAGTCTATTGATCGTAATGTGGATGCAGCCAAACATAAGAGAAGTTCTGAGAGCAGACATCCCAGCCTCTAACATTCTTAATGCACGTCCTCGCTCCTCAGGGCTCAATCTCGGCATTGTTTTAAGTTCAAGTGTTTACGAATAATGTACATAGACCTGTTTTTCTGTAACGTTAGGAGTAAAAGAGCAGTGACCATGAAGACATTTTGACTTTCATAGCGATTTTAATAAGAAAGTGTGCGAAAAACGTAAATATGCATGGGTACTACGTGGGATAGACAGAATAAGATAAATTGCTAACAACTCACCACAATCCATAGTCCAAGGCCCAGACACCTAAATAGAACAATAGTGCTCACAGTTTGTTGCAATTTGTACATTTTGACAACATTTCAAATGTGGATTTTTTTTATGCCTCTCAGTTTATTTTGAAAACAGTTTGGTAGACTTTTACAAATTTTATGTGTGTGAAAAGTATCCCAATTTGTCCCATCATGCGAAAAGAATGACCTCCCTCTTTGGAAGCACCTACTGCTGTGAGCAATTTTTCTTCAAAATGAAGCTCATCAAAACCAAATGTAGAAGTCAGCTGACTGATGAACATTTGACCAGTCAGTTCTGTCAAAGCTGATGTTGACAAGCTATGCAAGAAATTTCAAGTGTTCCACTAAAATGGTCTATAAAATGCAAAAATGTAAATATTGTAAGTAAATAGTGTATTCAGAAAATAATTTACTCTGTAAATTAGTGTAAAAGTAATATAATATTGGTATGTACAGTTTTTGAAATCAGTTACGAAAGAATTTACTCAGTAATCTTTCTTTAAAAAATTAATGCTCATTGTGGGCTCCCCATCCTGAATTTTTGCATGCCACTACAGATCTGCTCAGTGACTTAAACATTACAAAACAATTTTTTTATGAAACACTATGCATCAGAGCAGGGACATGCCCCCTACCTTTTCAAAAAGCATGGCTGTTATCATGAAATAAAAATCAGATCTTTGATACTATTGTGTTATCAAACAACACCTCCCCATAAAGCCTAGGCTATTTATAGCTCCATTGACTTCCCTATTCTCAAAGGATTCCATTCTCAAACCTATCTTATCGGGAAGTCCCTATTTGTACACTTCTATTACTTTCGAAAAAGATTTGTCGTGTTTCGCTGCTGTCGATGGAACACTTTTCAATTTTGGCTTTTGCAAACATTTCTATAGGCCTATTAAATTAAGTAAATTATGTAGGATGGCATTACATAATGGACACATATACAATCAAGACTATTAGAGAATCTCCACTAAATCTAGCAGATCTGGATTCTTCCATCCAAAAATTTGCCAGCCTGGGTTCAAATCTAGATCTAGATCGGACCTTAGAAGTAGAAAATCTGTCAGATCAAAATTCTACCGAGATTCTAGACATAGGTCTATTTTTCGATCAAGAAACTTAATTGTTCGTTAGGATAATAGATAATATATGTTGATTTGTAGATAGATTCCAACGCCCAGAATTGGAGGGGTCACCAGCTAAAGCTCCTGCTGGCATAGTTCCTGTGTAAACTGTGTTTACTGAGGAGCACATGCAGACCAATGCAGCCGCCGTAAAGACTTTTATTATGGATTTTAAAGATTCATTAGCCCCATAATCACCCTTACTTTTTTGTTGTTGTAAAACTAGGCTAATCCTTACAATAGAACTCCTTTATAAAGAATTATCTTTGAACAAAAAACCAAAGCAAAGTGTTCTCTCAACACAAAACAGTTCCTACAATGCTATTTATCTGTTTTAATCTTTATAAATAAAATTATACATGTACTTTACATTTTATTCAGAATACATTGAGGAAACTTTTCCAAACCCAAAGTTGACACCCGATGACCCTCTAACTCGGGCTTGGGAAAGGATTTATTTTAATTACTGGACTAAGAAAGTAAGTCAAGTTAAATTGTGACTTTGCTTTGAGTTTATTAGAAAGCTTTGACATTTAAGTATTTCAGGATAACCATTGATTCAATTTTGAGGGCGGGAGCAGGAGTTGGTAGTAAAGATAAGAAAGGGCCCAATGCATAAATAGTGCGGTCAATAAAGATGACAGTATGAGAGAATAACAAAGCCAGGAACACTTTTAGAACCCTTTGCCCCATTTGAACATCTTCAGCACTTTCAACAAATAACAAAATCAGAATTTTCAACACCAATGCGAAGTTAGTTTTACTGTACGATTTGGAAACCTGGAGGACCACGAACAACAACATAAATAGATTGCATTCCTTTACAAATAGATGTGTCAGATATATCCTGGAAAGTCCGATGGGCGGACACCATATCAAATGATGAATTGTGGAAGACCACTTATCATATCCTAGTCAAGATCCCTGAAACGAATGAAATACATACATAAATTCAACTCTGCTTTATGGTTGTGAGGCCTGGACACAGAGAAAAGATTGGAGGCAATGGAATTATGGATATATAGAAGAACTGAGAATACCTTGGACAGCGAAGATGACAAATGAAAAAGTACTCATCAGAATTGGAAAAGAAAGAAACATCATTAAAATTAAAGTAATAAGAGCCCAACAAATAAAAATCTTCGGTCATGTGATGAGACATAACACCTTAGAAAAACTGACTATTAATGGAAGAATTGCTGGCAAACAATGTACTTCACAAGTCTCAGGAAGGGAACCAGCAACATCAAAAATAACTCATAATTTGCAAGAATGGTGGACAACAGACACATACGGCAATGCATGATTCGCAACGTCCGGAAAGGGCAGGCCATGGATGAGTAAGTAAATCACAGATTTAGCAAGATTTCCAAATTATAATGCATTGGAGAAAACATAGCATCAAAAGAAAAGGTACAAAAGTTGGAAAGTTTCATTTGAATAATATTAGGTGATATCTTATATAACAATTGGCAAAATTGTATTAGAAAACAGCCTCAGCCAGTCACTGAATGCTTTAAGTTGAAATTTTTCATGATTCATTTATGTCCCTAGCATGTTTAGGGACCACAAATGAGTATAAAATACCAAATGGACTTTATGCACACATTTTTTTATATGACAACAGATTAGAATACTGCTCTCTTCTCACTTTTTTATCTTACAGTATATCCTGATAGATCTTTATCAAATACAAATGAAAATCTGTTCATGCAAGGGGAGTTCAGCTTGTTTGTCCGTAAATCTAAATTATATTTTGTTTACTGGGTTTGTTGTTTTTCAATATTTTGAATGATAGTTAAGCAAAGACGCATAGGACCTCTAAATTAATCGTCCGTCTCGGATAGGATTAGACACTTATATCCTACCTACCGTCTTCTACTCAGACGTATTGACGCTGTCTCTCCTCTGAGTACGCAGGAAAAGTCAAGATCTGAGAGAAAGGAAGTGTGCCTGGGCAACATCTATGGTCAGATCTGACAGACGGAGGCCTGTTATTATTATTATTATTATTATTATTATTATATTATCTACTGCTTATAATAATAATAATAATGATAATTATAATAATAATGTATTTATAAAGCGCGCATATCCACCAAAGTAATAATTATAAACTATTTATCCACAAGG
Source organism: Aegires albopunctatus (assembly GCA_032466395.1). Taxonomy (NCBI): domain Eukaryota; kingdom Metazoa; phylum Mollusca; class Gastropoda; order Nudibranchia; family Aegiretidae; genus Aegires; species Aegires albopunctatus. The sequence continues at coordinate 7,644 of JASKDV010204363.1, forward strand.
AAATTAGGTTTACAGACATGGGGTAGGAATGAGTAAAGAAAATACATATAGTACTAAAAATTCATTTAATTTACTAGAGACGAATCATGCAATCCTTAAAAAGACAGAACCGATGGGTCACGTTGCAGCAGCATAACGAGCTTTGGCTAGCTATAACATAATGATAATCATGCCTAGTTAACCATTGCTAACCGATAGAACAGTCTTTATTTGCCCTGTTCCTTCTGAGTTATATTTTTTGAGAAACTGTTAGAATGAAAATCAGATTAAAAACTATGATGGGTTATTTTTCCATAATCTGAGTTTCTTTCACTTTCGATTTTAACTGCCCTGAATCTACAGCCCTAAACCTCGTTTTTCTACCTTTTCAACATGTACAGAGGTGGGAATTTGTTCTCTTTGAAAAATAATCAGATGTTAGGGATTTTGATTATAATTCAAAATTATACCCTAATTATTAAGCAAATATGGGTTGTCAGCATAGGCCTACTGGATCTAGATCTAGATGTGGCTAGCAGGTAAGACAATGAAACATAAGTCTAGAAGTAGAACTGATTAAGGAAGAGAATAAGGGGAAAGACTAGATCCTTTGCGTGATATACAGCCTGCATCCTCGATAGACAAGCTAGAAAATCAGTTTCGGTTAAGTGGCCGATTTTGCTGATTCTGCTCATTTGATTTGGAAGTCCCAAATGCACAATTTACATTCTTATTTGTATATTAAACAATAATCTTTTATACCATTATGTGTTATCCATTGTAGGGTTGCCCAGCTTTTTACAGTTTACTGAAGCAGGGCTATTTGCACCCAGAACAGGCTCAACGACTAGAGCAATGCATTATTACCTTGGAGACTTATCTGAAAGATCTGAATACTCCTTACTTTCATGGAAACCAAGTTGGATTTGTTGACTACATGATTTGGCCATGGTTTGAACGCATGCCAATGCTGAAAAATATTACTGGTAATTGTTTTGAGAATTAATATTATTATTATTATTCAAATAAACTGACAAAATTCAACAAGGTTGGCAATATGCCAGAAAAAAGAAGTTGAAGTATTTGATTTTAAGTATTATTTTAGTTAACTAACTGTATGTAGATCTAAGTATTTCATATTGTAGCCTGTGTTTAAGATTATCAACATTTTCTCTTCTTCTAAAATCTGGATTCAATTTATTCCACAATCTTGCAGGAGTTGTGTTATTTAGCATTTAAGTGCAAGTCTTTTGGTTGTGGCGTATGAAGGATGATTATACTAAAACCCTTTGAACCCTACCAACAAATACACTGCTCAAACTGTCTGGGTTTTATTTCCTTACTTGCCTACACCAGTATGACACTTCGAAATATTGGTACCATCCTTTGCTAGAGGGATATTCGCTTTTTAGGACAGAAAAGCAGTGTTCATTTTTGTCAAACTCTCATATGGATCAAATGACCCATAAATTCTAAAACCAATGGGTTTTGACCATAGTGTCTTCGTATAAGTTGAACAACCGCAATTTTTCACTTATTACTATTGGCTGTTTGTTATATTTTAACACTAAAATCTACCTTAACACCTCTCTCTGGGTTGTTATTTTGGCAGTTGCTCTAATGGTTAGATCCCTTTTATCATTTATTTAATGGGTTGTTGTTGTATTGAATTTTAACCCTGTCCTTTACTTTTATTGGGACATCTACAAAGTTGCAATGGGTCAATTTATTCTTGTGTGCACCAATTGGTGCGGTGCACGTATCAAAAATTATCCCTGATGTATATAATGTTATAGGATGATAGTTACACACTGTAGTGATAGCCTGAAACAAAGGAGTCGTTGCATGTTTTGATGAATCCAAACCCACTGCAATGTACTATCTATTTCTCACCCCACCCCTCCATCCTCACTATTACTCCCTTGCGTCGTCCCTCATTCACTTGAAAGCTACTTAAAAAGTTGAACGAGGTTATAGACAAAATGCAGCAAGATGCCTTCTGACTGCTTTTTTTCTGGCAAATGGATACTGCTAGCAAGAGAATTTATTATTCTAGATCATGTCAAATTACACAAGAATAATCACCTGAAGTGAAAGTTGTTAGAATAGAATCCATTTTCAAAGAACGCCAGGTAGCATTCATATAAACACAATGTAAAACGGGTAATATCACCACTCTGAGTGCCTGCCCGCTAAAAAGTTCTTTCGCCTAAGTGCATGCTATTTCTGGATCATGTCACTTTAAAACGGTAGCAAATGTCAACCAACACTCAATAATTTATCAGCGATCACTTTCTAATGCTAGCAAACATGTGATATTGCATGGTTAATCCCACCTCTATCGGCAAGGTGAGAAATCCATGTGGGACCATGCACTGATGTGATGGACATGTGCAATTTTGACAAGCAGCCAATCAAATGCACCGAAGTAGCCAAGAAGGAGGGGCAATAATCTGGACTTCAGCAGGCATGACCCAGTTCAATGACCCAAGCTGGTTCAAAAGACAACATGTCTAAGTCTACTGATGTACAATAGACAATGCACTTTAATGATATAATCTCACCTGGTGCCTCAAAATGATCCCTGTCTGGTAGTAGACCGATGGGATCTTCATCTTTTTTATAAGGGCTGCTTGCAGTGTAAATAATACATATGTGAATATGCTTCCATTTTCTTCGTAGTGAAGCACACGATTTTTCAGGCCAACCATTTAATGTGAATTCAGGCCTGAAAAATCGTGTGCTTCACTAGGACCTTTTGCTTGTCGTAAAAATGAGCTAAGTGTAGATAAAGGTTGCTTCCTGTGGGGTACACTTGTTATAATTCCTTGATTATTGTGCAGCAGGGTGTTCAACTTGATTCACGACACTCACATCGGTGGAGCAAGGGGAGACAATTCCTATGATAACTTATGCACACACTTACTATACCAAATCCATTTTGCTGTACATCACCTCACTACACCCACCCTTCCCCGTCCCTATTTCTCTCTCTCTCTCTCTCTCTCTCTCTCTCTCTCTCTCTCTCTCACTCTCTCTCTCTCTATCTTTCTCTCTCT
>JASKDV010204374.1:0-10681 GCA_032466395.1 Aegires albopunctatus
TATATATATATATATATATATATATATATATATATATTATATATATCCCACAGCCACTAAATAAAAGTTATACATATTCTATAAATACTACAATTATTATATAGCCCATGTCAATAGAGTTTCAATACATGTAAAAATTAATTTTTAAAAAGATGTTAAAGACCAATGGAGAGTATGCTCGCTATCATCAAATTTTCAATTCTAAATTTTTCAAAATTCAAAATAATATCCTCGATTGCTTTGATTTATAGTATGTTGTACCAAGCTTCGTGAAAATAGGTAGGCCAAAAAATATGTAGGCATATACAGTGAAACCCGCTTAATTCGAATTCCTTAGGAATGGTCATAAAAATGACTTCGAATCATCCGAGTTCGAAATATGCATTCTCTAATATCAATCGATATTTCTAGGCCTAGACCACCTTGCTGGAAGAATTTTGACCGCTTGGTTGCATTGCAAGGCTTGGCACTTTACTGATTCACTTCATAACTGATTTGATATTGATAACAAATCAGCCTTTTATTACTATGATAGGGTCCCAATTTGGGATAGAGTAAAGTTGGTGGATAGTTGAGATGCTCCTTAACAGCTGACATTAATCTGTCATCGTAGTTTTCTGCATGAAAAATTTCAAAATTCTGCGCCCAAAATTCAAAATGACCAATTCTGAAAAAAATTATGCGGCACTTGTCTTCAAAACATTCTTTCTTTTCAAAAATTATGTATCCATGAGAACAAAGGCGATCTTGAAATCCCGTTTATCTACTATAGCATCTAGAATTTAGATCTAGATCTAGATAAGTTTGTTTACACCACCAATAAAAAAAAGACCGCTTTAACTTCGTTTCCGGTGAGACTCACGTCGTCAGCTCGGTACAGTTAAATTTTTTGCGCAATTCTACGTCTGAAAGCATAATAATGCTGCAAAATTCTGCAAAACATCAAAATTCCGCGGGCGCGATTGATCCATTTTGCCGCGGTTGCAGCGCCTGCGGAAAACTACGATGACAGAGTAATACAGTGAAAATTCCAATTAAGACTTCGAATTATCCAAATTTGTCTAGAAATAGTTCGAATTAACTGAGATCAAATCCAAAGAAGGACAACAACAAAATCTTATTATCCGGGAATATGAATTATCAGAGTTCGAATTATGTGAACTTCATTGTATGAATTAATTTGTTTAGTTTTATGTTTTGGTGAGGTGAAAAACAGAATAAAACAAAACCAAAATAATTGAATATAATATAATATGTTAATATGCCAAATATTAAATTTAAGATCCTAGCTGCAAAAATATAAATTACATGTAGACTCTAGGTCTACCTACTTTTTGCCTGTTAATTTTTTAAAATAATATATTTTGTACATGGGTAGGCCTACAATTTTCTGAATTCAGGAATACATTACATAAAATGTTAGAGTATGTAGGCCTCTTCATTATGTCATATGATGGAAACTTAATGCTGCTTTACTAATTGATGATTTTTGGAATGCGTTTTATCCAGTAGCAGTGAAGCACTATATTATATTATCCTATGTTGGCATCCCTGCTGATTATATAAATCAGAATTAAAAATTACAGCATTATAAAGATTTATAACATTTTGATGTTTCATTTTCATTTTTTACATTTCCATCAGCTCCCATCGGCCATTTGTGAATCTGGCGATCTCAATCTGCCCCTGGAATATGATGTCATAGAGGATCTTCTTCTTCAAGACTTCAGTGATGGTCTTCTACCTATGGAATTTCAGACGCATTTAGGAGAATCGCAATTTCCAAATGGTGAACACCTGAACCACACCGCATGTAATCTCACTGCAGCTTTACTCGAAGATACTAAAAGGCCAAGAGATCTAAATCTGTCTTTTTTGGTTGAGGCCAATGCAACACAAGTTGGAGCCTTGAGTGCCAACCAGAGTGCTTCATATAATCCTTCAGGAAATACCACCCCATCTTATCCAGGGGGATGTACTCCACCTAGTCAGTCAAGATCAGCCTCCCCAGCATGGAGTGAAAGCAGTGGAAGTTTCAGTACTGGCAGTGTCAACAATTCAGTCTCCAAGAATCTGATCCCCCGTCACAAGAGGCCTTCCCATAAAAGAGCGGAAATCAAAAGAAGAGACAAAATTAAGGTATTTAATAAGCTTTCATAAATATATTCATATTATCAGGTTGATAAAGTACCGGTAGGCTACATTGAGAAGGGTTTGTATTTATTGATTAATTAATTAACCAATTGTGGTAACAATTATTCTTATGATCCATGTTATGTTTATATACACAGTTATTAGATTTAGTTTTTTGTTGTTATAGTTTATAAATGTTTTAATTTATTTATTTTGAAATATCAGTTTGCTATAAATTAGAAATGTCTCAAATTAATTATCGTAATAAAAATTCAATGTTTCACTCGCTTTTTAATTAAACATTATTATTTTATTTTATATTTATATATATTTTTTCCAGACATGCTTAGATGACCTTAAAGAATATGTGCCATCTCTTCGTGATAAAGGCAAACTTAGCGAATCAGCTATTTTATCAAAAGGTGAGATTCCGCATTTTATACCTTGTCCTTTCCATCCCATTTCCCAAATTCTTTTTTCTGTCTCTCTCTGCTAAAACATAGGTAAGTCATGGCAATGTGTATTTTTCACTCTAGTCCATACATTTCCTCATTTGCCCTATTCCCGCTCTATTCAAATTAATAAGATGAAATTTTAATTTTCAAACGAAGGAGTGAAGAAGTCACATTTCCAATTCACGTGGAAGCTTTTCTTATTTGTCTTTACTTCATATTTAAAGCTTCAATCTAGGATTTTTTAAATAGGGAATTCTTGTTTGTTGTCAATTTATTTTCCTTTGTATTTTTTATTGGTTTGTGTTATAATTGTTACTTGTACTTGTAAGGTGAGACATGTGTTCATCTAGCAGAAAAAAATATATCAGGTCGTACGTGATTGTTAGATGTGTGACTGTGTAGGTTAGTTGTGCCCAATTTTAGAGGGCACTTGAACCAAATTCTGACCAGTCTCCCTCTTTTAGCGGCTGAGTACATTCTCCAACTCAAAGACGGGTCTACAGAGCGTGGACGCAAAACAGCAGACCTTCGACGGGAGATTCAGTGTCTGAGCGAAGAAATTCAGTAAGTTATGGTGTCGAGCTGGCTGACTTTTTCCGTAGCATACCCACTCATCTCCGTTACGCTCAATGCCAGTGGATGAACTGATGCGGATGCAACCCATCTCAGACTCATAAGTCCAGGAGTTTGGGGTGATGGGAAGAATTAATAAGGCTTGTAGAAACAGCTGGTAGGAAGTTGGTAACTACCTGTGTGCATAATTGTTCACTACATAGTTATGTAGGACCACACCCTCAGGCCACCAGCTTTTTAAAACTAGGCTGGAGAGAAAAGAAAAGAAAAAAAAAAAAGAAAAAAAAGAAGAGCCATTGATGGCATATGATAGACCTAATTTATAGAAATCTGTAAACTGCCCCAACTTACCCATTTCTCTTCCCCTCCCTCCCTCATCCGGGAGCAACTCTTCTTTTTCCATTTCAAAGAAGAATTGTTCATCCAGTCCATTTACCAATATTTAAAATATTTAATAACCCTAGAGAGAAAAACATAATGGTGAATTTATAATCCTCAGAGATAATTTTTGTTTATTACTTTGTTATTAGAAGATGGCAATAATTGTATTCTGTTTTAAGGATTAATCTTGTCAAGTGCATGTGCTGGTAAAAATAAAAGTTGAAAACAAAAAAAATTGTTAAAAACTTAAATATTTGCTTGAGTTTATTCATCTTTGCCTTGCTTCATGATAATGTAGTGACCGGCTATGTGTCCGTTCCGTCGGAAGCAACAAAAATGGCCACTTAGCTGAAACGGACACCTAAGCGAAAGCCGATTTTCTAGCTGATCAGGAAGATAACCAGGGTAGCCTACCGTCTATCGAGGATGCAAGCCATCTCTGTTGTGCTCCGTATTTACTGGATTTCCCTCATCATATGGAGGTTTAGCATAATCACTAGGCACCGGATACAGGGTGTTATTTTATATTTTATTTCGTTAATTGTCTTTATCATAAAGTAATACAATGTACAAGGACATAAACAGACAAACAATACACATAGCCTATATAAAGAAAACAACTTTAAATGATGATACAAAAGAAAAATAGAGAGGACAGAAATGTACTGACTGGGGCACATTCGGTCAGGATAGGTACAGAAGAAGAATCAACTTGGTTTAGAAAGAAAAGGCATGAGGAATAGTTTGAGATTTTCTGGCACATGATTCTTGCGACTCTTCAAGGAAGAGGCCAATCCCGATGTAATTAGATAACCAGCAATAAAAAAAATGAAATTAAATCTAATACTAATGATATGTAACAAGAACAATTAAAAACCTGCCTTATTGTACATCCAATCAAGGCCACTTGTGTTGAAAGAAGGGCCCAGCTAGTGGTTGACATCTGGATGATGAAAGATTAGGCGCACGCGTTACTTTCCATCTTATAAGGAGATGAAAGAGAGAGAGGGGGTTGTCACTATGGAGAGGCAAAAGGAGGTTGGCCTACAGTGTAAAATGAAGGGCGAGAAAATGGGTGAGAAGTGGATGACTGCTTACTCTGTAAGCATCATCATGATGGCGCAATGTCCTAGTAGTACCAAAACAATTTTAACAATCTACATAATTGTACTGAACATGTCAAGCCCTCATTTTCAGCTTATTGGATGGAACAATACAAGTCCAATTCATTCCCTTTTATGATTTTATGTATTGATCTCGACTATTAATATTAACATCAGAAAATTGGAAATTAAAAGGAATTTTTGCTGAGTGAGACAGCACATCATAGGCGAAATTCTTTATTTTCATCCGGCCACATAGAAGTCTGATTTTACGAGTAAGAGAATTTTTTTTGCAAAAATGGACACTTTTCCGGTGGACACATAGCTGGTCACTACAGTAACAATATTAGGTAACATGGTGGATTTCTTCAATGCATTGTGATGCACAGATTATTGTACAGAATTAGCTTTTCCAATTTTAGATCATACTCTCTTGAATTAATATTCATGTAAAATAAAGTAAAGAGAATGTAAGACCTTTTCACTTTGATAATTCATTGTTTTGCATACTGGTATCTTTTTTATTTTAAGTAAATTGGTAATGGTAAATGTTAGTACAAGATATTTCATACAGAGTCAATAGCTTCCTGTCTACCAAAATTTATATTTATTGAGATTTTCATCATCCCTTTCCATTCAAATTCACAGCATTTTTTTTTAAAAAGAAGAAAAAAGTGAGATAAAAAGAGATTATCACAATGAAGCCATCGAGAGAAATGTCTTTATGATTTTTCTGGATAGAGAATAACAACATAACTATTTTATTTTTTTTTTTTTGTTTCTAAAGTGTTAATTTTATTGCTAGACCAAGAATTAGTATGTTCCAAAGAATTATTAATCTAATATTGTCAAATTGATTTAAAAGAGATGGTCTAAAAATTTAGTCTTTCGGAATGATCCTTTCTTTTCATTTTACCCGCACACGCCCTTAACCTTTTTTTCAGTTTAGAATAGTGTATGTAGCTTATGGTTTAGAACAATATTTATAATTTACCTCTTTAATTCTAGTTGAAAAGATTTGTTACAATGTATGATGTTGTATAGTACATATATGTATTTAAAGCAATTTTTTTAATATGTGTAAGTTATTATAACAAAAGAATTCTATACATATATAATATATATATATATATATATATATATAAAGATATAATTTATTTATTAAATTTAATGGTAATGGAATTCTTTTCTTGAATAGCAAAATAATGTTGTCATTGAAAATAATGTAATTCTCTATTTATTTTGATAAAAATCTTATGTTAGTTGAATAAATAAAGATAAATTTGTATGTAGGATAGAAATGATGATAATAGATACCGGTATATGAAAGAAGTTTGATAATGAATATAAGCCTCTAGGCAAGCTTGAAATTAGATTTTCTTGTTAAAAAAAGCAAAATCTGCAATGTTATTGGAAATTTTGAACTTTACCCCTGTAAAAGGAATCCCTTTTTGAGTCAAAATGTTCCGTCCTGGAATGGTAATATTTCTTCTTATGTTTTACGATTGCTGTTTGAAAAGATGTGTTGTGAGGATTAGAGCTCTGATTCTAACTACTTATATCTGTAATCATGAAACCATCCATATGACTAAGCAAATTTTGGGTGAAGTTTCATAAGAGTTTGAAATTTCAAATGACCTTGCAGAATTTCTTTTTCAACATTTGTTAAATTTATTTCAAACTATTGAACATATGTAAAGCATTGTTATTATTTTTCTTCCAGCTGCTTTCAAGAATCTCTCCCTGCATCAGGTCTGAAGGAAGAAACTGGTTCTCAAGCTTCATTAGATGATTTATACCAGCAGTGGGTTTCAGAACAGAGTCGCAGATCAACCAAATTCTCTATTGTATCCTATTATTTAACAGAGAGATCCACTTGATATTTTCATGAATGCTGCCATAAATTGAATTTGAATACCAACTCTGGTACTGACCCATTTGTCTTGACAATCATGATAGAAAGTAGATATTTATACTTATTTGACCATGAAAGCCTTTTTAAGCAAAAACTCATTATCATTATAACAGAGGGAGCTGCTCTTCTTCCTTATATATTATTTATTATTATTTTTTTTACTCATTGATAATTGTTAATATTTTTAAAAGTCTTTCAAACATGCACCTGTTAAAATGCATCCTTAACCTCGTTTAAGTTTACTTCAATAACCTCAAGACTGTTTGAGTCTTTCAAAGAAGTTGTTGGATCATCAAAGACAGTTGAGTCACTTCATAATCAAGCCAAAGAATGGCAATCAAATTATTTGAGCTTGCCAGTTTTAAGAAAAGGTAAGAAAATTCATACAAATGTATACCGGGGTATTTTGTAATTAACGTACAGTAGAAACCCGTTAAATAAAAAATGGCGAAGCTGAAAAATTATTCAAACTTGAAAGAAATAAAAAATTTCATTAATTTTTTTTCTATATATATACTATATATCATTGTTATCAAACTCGCGATAAACGAAAGCATCAGAAGTTCTTATACAACTAAACCAAAATTAAAAACATTTTGACTTGACTGGTCCTCCATGACCTATTGAAAACTAGAAAAAGTGAAATATTTGCTATGCTTTTGGCCTTCTACTAGTACTAGTAAACTTTTACATGAGTATATTGTACTAGTACTACATGTACTTTGTTTGACTGTTGGTCTATAAAATTCATAGGCACAGCCTGCTTCAACATCGCTTTTTATGCTCAAGCCTTATACAATGTAACCTAAGTTTTAAACAAAGCTGCAAAGTAAGGCTGACTCTGTGGCATTCGCAAAGCATTGGCATGTAGCAATAGGCACTTTATGTAGGCCTACGGTACTCATCAATTCATTCAATTTGGCTTTGCATTGCACATCGTAGAGATACGAGCTAGCAGAAGACTTTCCTTGATTTGACGATATATGTACAAGATGTCAAAAAGAAAGCAATAATGTGCTTAGACTTAGAGCTACTCATTGGACTTCAAAATTAAAGTTCTCCAAGACTACTAAGACTACTAAGAGGTCAATGAAAGAAAAATTAAGAAGACCAAAATCTGTCGGAAACATGGCGAATATATTTTTGTTAAAAAATGTTTCCATCAAACTTTATATCCTGAACATGTGGTATTTCTTTACAAATTTTATAACAGAAAAATAATGGGACATTAAATCGATGGTGATGTATGCAGGATGTCAATATTAGCAATGTCAGAATATGTGTGCTGGGCTGTAACCAATTTTACCTACTATAAGGTGGTTATACCACCAAATCCAAATACATCCAAATAACATTAAACGGAAATATTCATAATGGACTCAGAGAGTTTAAGTGTGCAAAGTTTATTGTCATTAAATGAATTATCTTAAAACTTTATTGAAATAAGACTTTTTGAAATAATTTAATGTACAAAAGAAGTAGAATAATATATTATTACATATTATCATATGTATGGGGAGCATTAAAATCATGTTTTCATAAATCAAAGAGAAGATTCATTCATTTTTTATTTATTTTTTTGTTATTATTTTTCTCATGGTGATTTGCTCAAAATGTTCATCGATTTATATCTTTTATTTCATGATGCAGAAATTCTGAATGGCATGCTTGCATTGTCCCGTAATTCAAACCTCGTTGCTTTCCCCGATGTTGCCTTCAAAACAGATTCAGACGTTGATGGCAAGTCATGACACCCAGTGAGAGGTCATTCCCATTTGTAAAATATATTATGTATTATAGTATAAGTCTATTATATCCTACTTTACAAAATGAAAACATGCAAATTTTCCACAAAAAAACTTTTTCTTTCTTGTTTTCTTTTGTTTTTTATTTAAATGATAGGACGAGGGATGGGGGAATTCTATCCCAGTTATTTATTAACTCTAAGAAGAGATTTCAGGTGCCACCATAATTCATGATAAATGAAATATGACACTCGGAGAAAGAAACATTTATCATGGAGTAGATAAGCATTATATTTAGGTCAAGAGAATTTTTTAAAGCTTCCTTTTTTTCTTCCAAAATTACATTCTTTTATTTTGGAATTTGGCTTAAATATGTTCAAATGTAAATGTTTGTTTAGATGTGTATTGATACTGATACAGTGATACATTTTTAAAAATCAAGCCAAAAATTTTAAACTTTCAACCAGGCTATACTTTTTAAGTTTTAAGGTTCAAACTTGACAGAGTAAAATATTAGCTACAGGTACATATTCTTGATAACTTTTCAGTACAGTACAATAAGTTGTAAATATACCCCATAAATGTATATATAACTTCTTACATTTTTTTTCTATCCCCTTGGCAAATATTTTATATGGTATTATGATTTTTATCGTGTAAAGATATTAATGTAAATATTAAAAAACAAAAAATAAAAGCAGCAAAGGTCGAAGGAAACACAAAGATGTTAATGTATGTGTGTATGAGGAAATTGTATATATTTCAAATATCCAACTGTATTCATGAACGAAACAATCTGAATTCCAAAAGAGATTTTAAAGTAGGCTCTACACTCTACTGCAAATGTATGGTGTTCATCATTTTTGTCTTTTGACTGATATATGCTCACTTTACTTTTTACACATAACAAGTTTCTCTCTTTTAAATAGAGAATGTTTCCTTGAGAATTGACACAATCGGGATGTCGAATATAAGTTGGGTTTTCTAAGGGCTTTATGGTAATTCCAATAGGAATAGGAGTGAAGATATATGTTTTGTAAAGAGGTAAGTATCTTAATGGCATTGAATTATTCAGTATTAAAAGGATTACTTGGATAATTTGAAAGTTTTTCATATATTATAAAGACAAATGCATTTTTGATTGAATTTACTAAAAATTGAATGGAATGGCAAAAATGATAAGCGCTGTAAGAAAAGGGATGGTGAGCAAGAAATCAGGCAGAATGAAACTGTTTGACTGAGTTGGTGTTATGATGAATTTTATATTATTATGCTGCAAATTGTCCTCAAGCATTTAATAAAAATTGAATCTAAAATAATACTACTTTTGACTTTTCATATATTTTATTTTTGAGATTTTTTGTTGTTGCCACAACTTGGTTGCTGTATTGATATATTCTGTCTAATTTTGAGTGAAAGCCACTCACCTTAATTGTAAAGACAGGGAGAGTACATTGTGTACAGCGTAGTCTTAATATGCTAGTGATGCTTGTTATTATTTCCTGATACCACTGATAGTAATAATAAAAATGGCAGAGGTTAATGATGGTTTCATATTCTTGAAAAGAACTAACCACGTTGACTATAACTGAGTAATCCTGTCAGTACGGAATCTAAAAATGCTGAGCAGAGCAGATGCTATAGATGAAGATGCTTTCTGCTAGGCCAGTGATGGGGTTTGACTTTGACACTTGTGGGATTAGGGCACAACATTAATATGCCTTCTTCAAGATTAGAAAAGGGATGTTCGACGCTTACCTCCTTCAGGGTTGCCACAGAGTCCTCAGTTGGCCTTCTTCTGGCCTCTGAATTTTTGAACAATTTCTTTTCTCCATGCCTTCCTAATTACAAATGTTTTCCTTCTTTGGGTTTTTATCACCTCTCTACAGCCATCCATATGATTAAAATGGGAAAATGAGAGGAATTTAGTGTCCTTATGATGGCATCTTTAACCTATTACATAACAACCCTCAGTTGGGTCCATTTTGAACTGCCAGCCCTCACTTTGGACTTACACTACAATGTTGTGGCAACCCTGCTCCTACACTAAGCATTTGAGCCATTCTCAAAAGGTGGAAGTGAGAAATGTCACACAATGGCTATTTTACAAAAGTCTTCAAAGTTAACATCTAACCACTTAAAACCCTTCAGATGAACGTTAATGTTCATCATTCATATTATGTAAAAAGATAACTTTTAACATGGTATTGTGTAAATTGTAATTGTAAGCAAAAGTTTTACACATTGTTTTGACTTGTACGGCCTGATGACGACATATGAGGAACATTATTTCAACTTTATTTCAAGTAATTCAAGTCACCCTAAACTCAAAATCATGTTTGCCACACATCTAAATGCTTCTGTTGCTGTGTACAA
>JASKDV010204385.1:0-10678 GCA_032466395.1 Aegires albopunctatus
GTTATGCAACCATTGTTTTTCATGATGGATCGTTATGCAACCATTGTTTTTCATGATGGATCGTTATGCAACCATTGATTTCCATGATGAATTGTTATGCAACCATTGATTTCCACTATGAATTGTTATGCAACCATTGATTTTCACTATGAATTGTTATGCAACTATTGATTTCCACGATGAATTGTTATGCAACCATTGATTTCCATGATGAATTGTTATGCAACCATTGATTTCCATAGCGGATTGTTATGTAACCATTGATTTCTATGATGAATTGTTATGCAACCATTGATTTCTATGATAGATAGACGTTATGCAACCATTGATTTCTATGATGGATTGTTATGCAACCATTGATTTTTATGATAGATAGACGTTATGCAACCATTGATTTCTATGATGGATTTTTATGTAACCATTGATTTCCATGATAGATAAATCGTTATGCAACCATTGATTTCCATGATAGATAAATCGTTATGCAACCATTGATTTCTATGATAGATAAATCGTTATGCAACCATTGATTTCCATGATAGATAGATCGTTATGCAACCATTGATTTCCATAATGGATTGTTATGCAACCATTGATTTCCATGATAGATAGATCGTTATGTAACCATTGATTTCCATAATGGATTGTTATGGAACCGTTGATTTCCATGATAGATAGATCGTTATGCAACCATTGATTTCTATGATGGATTGTTGTGCAACTATTGTTTTCCATGATAGATAGATAGTTATGAAAACATTGATTTTCACGATGAATTGTTATGTAACCATTGATTTCCTAATGGATAGATCGTTATGCAACCATTGATTTCCATGATAGATAGATCGTTTTGTAACCATTGATTTCTAAGTTGGATTCAACTATTGTTTTCCATGAGGGATCGTTATGTACTATTAATCTCAATGATGGATCGTTATGCAACCATTGTTTTACATGATATATAGTTATGCAACTATTGATTTCCATGATCGATTGCTATGCAACTATGTATTTCCATGATAGATCGTTTTGCAACTATATATTTCCATGATAGATCGTTTTGCAACCATTGTTTTCCATGAGAAATCGTTATTCAACCATTGTTTTCCATGATAAATCGATATGTAACCACTGTTTTCCATGATAAATCGTTATGCAACCATTGTTTTCCATGAGAGATCGTTATTCAACCATTGTTTTCCATGATAAATTGATATGTAACTACTGTTTTCCATGATAAATCGTTATGTAACCATTGTTCTCCATGATAAATTGTTTTTTAACTATTGTTCTCAATGACAGATCATTTTGTAACCATTGTTTTCTATGATAAATCGTTATGCAATCATTGTTTTCCATGATAAATCGTTTTGTAATAATTGTTTTCCATGATAAATCGTTATGCAACCATTGTTTTCCATGATAAATCGATATGTAACTATTGTTTTCTATGATAAATCGTTATGCAAACATTGATTTCCATGATAAATCGTTATGCAAGCAAGGACGTAAAACAAAAAAATTATTACCTTTAATTTTTATTGCATGCTATTTCTATTTTTATTTTATTTTATTGTATTTTATTATTGTAAATAGTGCTGTGCTTGGTCTACCTTCACTTTCTAAACCCATGGCCAAGACAATCACCGTGCAATAGAAAATTTTGCCCCCAACGCAGAAATGCGTCCCTTAGGATTAGAAGGTGAAGGATCACTCCATCTCGGTTCCTAATGCGAAAATAATCTGCTACGATTTTCATCCTGTTTTCGCCTAGGTAGACAGACTTTCCCTCCCTCTCTCTCAAATCGTCTCAAAATCCATTCG
Organism: Aegires albopunctatus; assembly: GCA_032466395.1. NCBI lineage: Eukaryota > Metazoa > Mollusca > Gastropoda > Nudibranchia > Aegiretidae > Aegires > Aegires albopunctatus. The sequence goes on from JASKDV010204385.1 coordinate 1,825, forward strand.
CACTATAATGTACTTAAGAATGAATGGCTCTGCTGAGTTCGTTGAGATGATGTTGGTGGTGGTGTTGATGACGCAGGTCAAAGCAAGTGGAGCAGAAGCTCTGGTTAAGCTAATACTTAAGCTTACGTACCAGCATTTAGCATCGATATAATATTTGCCAATGGATGAGAATAGAGATAGATGGAATGATGTTAAACTATTTAGTAATAGAAATCTAAAAATGGATAAGAACATTGTGTAATACAGCGTAAATCCACTCAATCATGCTATACGCACTTCAAATAATTCTTTTTCAATTTCCTCCGGAGAATTCATGGGCCCGCGTCAATATTAGGTACTTTCCTTAGGCATGGTGACCATATAATATGATTCTACTTATCGCTATGTACGCATTTCACACATGGAAAACGGTGAGAAAAAAATGCGTTTAAGGCTTCTTTCCCATGGAGATTGTTTATCGCGTCCTACCTGGGATTGAACCTTGGGTTATTGAAATCACCAAACCAAGTGTCTACCTCTAAATCTCACCGCCAAGACGTTTGATATCACTTAAATGCCAATTCAAGGACGATGTGGTTTGTAGTATTGTAGCTTTGTAAAAAAGCCCTAGAGGTGCTTGTGATTTTATTTCCCACTCTGCGATTTATCCTTGCGCTCGGAATTTATTCTCAACACCACATCCCTCTTTTTCGTTTTAACAAATGAAGAAAAATAAATAAATGAACAAATTAATACAACCCCTCCCCCCAAAAACAAAACAAACAACAACAACAAAAAAACAACAAAAAAACAAAACAAAACAACAACAAACAAACAAACAATTAAACAAAATACAAAGCAAAACAACAGCAACAAAGGTCATAAAGACCTTTATTCCCCACCCCCTTTTCATCTCAAAACCCCAAAGTCATAAACACCAACATTAAGATGAGATAAATCAAATCGAAATCCGGTAAGGATTGTTATATTTGTCCTCTCTTTTACTTTTTTGGAGGGTTTACATGTGGGACAATATTTGAAAACAACAAACACAACAACCATATGACAAAGAAACAATGAAATAAAATAAAAACTGAAAGTCGAAAGAAAAAAGAGCAATGGCTTAAAAATACCTACACAATGCCAAAGCAATGTGGTGTTCAGTTTGTGATCTAGATCTAGTCAGATAAGGAAACAAAGCGAAGTCGACTAGCCTACAGGGAACACGGTGTCAAAGTAGTGGCATTGATTCTACAATAATTATTCCCTTGGTAATCCCCGACATACTTTTGATTGGGAATATTGTGACGTCACGATCTAAGGCGATAAACGATTGGTTGGTTGATTCCCACTAGGCCGTCCAGCCTCGCTCTGAAATGAGCCTCTGATTCAATTTCCCGCGCGTGGCAAGATTGGGAAGGCGAGTTTTCTGACTAAACGTCGCGTCTTTAGTAAAATAAATGATAACGTTAATGAAATAATAAAAGGAAACGAAAAAGAATGCTGATTCGCTTTAGGATTTATTGCTTCTATTATGAGAGTAACATTAGTATCAAGGAAAATGCTAATACAATGTGCATGTTTGAGAATGGCCCATGTGGAAAGGCAGTTGAAGTTGTAGTGCTTTATACAAATATAATAATGTTAAGCAGTACTGTGTACTTGAAAGCATATATATAAAGGTGCCACGGATTTCGTTAATAGTCTCTACTTATTTGTATGCATTCCTACTACGCTTCACGGGGAACATAGAAATATAGCCTGATCACACATTTCTATCATCCTTCTTTAGCAATGACTTGGACTGGTCATCGATATGTCTCATTTTCAATTCTCCGTAGGGCGCAAGATGGGACTGGATGGCCGAATGGATTGAAGCAATGATCTGAGAGTACTGGGTTCGAGCCACGAATCATCCATAATAAGGGCCAGGTAGCTCAATCGGCAGAGCGTTGGGCTGCTAAACTGCGAGCCCGGGTTCAAACGCCCAGCCCCGGCAGATTTTTCTCGTAGCCTCCCTGTCGACCCAGCAGTAAATTGGTAGCTAGATCTCTTGAGATCCGGCGAAAGTACAGTCGGCGTGGTAAATAATGGCAAACTACCATACAAAGACATATGCCTTAAAAATTGGGACTCTGCTCAAGATTATTTCTACGCTCAGTAATGAGTATGGGAAAAACTGTAACTTTTAATAAGTTGATCAACCTTTATTATTGCCGATGTCTGCAATGCTGTGTTGCGATTTACGCCTTGGTATTTTTCCGGCATTTTCTTTGAAATAAACCTTTGATGAATTAATAGAGCAGCTTTCATTTTTTTTAAATTTGGTAGTAGTATTACTAAACCATATCCACACTCTACCCCCCTCCCTATTCCTCCAGCAGGCTAAATCATAACAATGTCTTCTCAACTCCCCGGAGAGCATACAGTCAAGAATCATCCCTGCCAGCATACGGACTAGACCCAATACCTGGTATTTTTTATTTTTTTCATTTGAGTGAAATGTGCAAAATATGAGTAAAAAAGGATCTCCAATGACTCTTCGTTGGACCAAGCACCAGCATGAATTGGAACTCCCAACCTTTCGATAGCAAATCGATCACGTTTACCACTTGACCACATAGCCACAGTTCTAATCAATTTGCTTGCATCTAAATGAATTTCAAATTATGCCATGGGATGAAGCTTGTGATCCAGATGCATACATAATGTGCCAAGCTAATTTCCAGGCAGGGTTGAGTCTTTGGGGCAGTCTCTTGAAACACATTTTCCTCTTCATTTTCAGATGCAAAACGAGTACCAGGATAGACAGGGTTAGATTTTGCCAGTAAGCTAAAGAAATCTAATTATTTTAGTAAGCGTATATATTTTACAGTCCCCATGGTATTTGGGGAGTCAAACAGTCGTGCCAGTGTACCAATCTTTTGCGCACAAAACCGATTGTATGTAGTGATATAGGCATAAGGTCTACTAGATATCTTAGTAAAAATATTATTGTATAGGGTTCCGTTCTACTTCGATTTGATAGTCCGCCCCTTCTCGCAATAAATTATTCAACAACACTGTGAAGATCATGTGATTTATGGTAATCTTTAATCAAACTCTTCGAGTAAAATCGTATGACGCGCACGATATGGATGTTTCACTTAGCATCAACTCTCTTGTAAACTAGATCTTGATCTATTCACGAAAAATGTTTAGGACCAAAGCCCATATTATCAGATTCAGATCCATCAATGGCAAATTATGGTTAAAATTGTATTGCATAATTTTCTCGACAGCCAGCACCTATCCGAGGATCACAGGACCGGGGACAATGCAGAAACTGGAGGAGGTTTGGAACGTCGGGAGAATCAGTCGACGTCTTTCTTCTTTCCTGAATCATTTAAACTTGGGTTCAGCAACTTTCCTCAAATAAATATTATAACTGTGATACGTCATGCAGCTTCGAGCAGTCATTTTATCAAAAGCTGGACCTGCCTTGTTTGCACTTCTCCGAAGAAGCTCGTTAAAAGGCATGACTGCTGTCACTCATAAGGACGAGATGTCCGACTAGCAAAGTCAGGATCATGGCTTTAATGCTAGTCGATTCAGCCAAGTCCAGAACTTGCAGGTCAGATGCATGGACCTGCATAATGGCCCTGAAGTTGTCCTGGTTCAATACACAAGTCTTCAAGAAGATAAGAAGTATGGCTGGCTTTGCATCCCGGCCTTGTTTGTCAGGACGTCAATCCCGTTATGGGGCATAGAATGAAATACATAATTCAATACAATGCAACACATTTCAATTAAATAGAATACGATCCATTCATTGCAATACAAAGCAGTGCAATATATTACGATACAATTCGTTACATTATATTACAATACAATGCAATGCAATACAATACAATGCAATAAATACAATAATGCAATACAATAAAATCCAATTAAAAGCAATTCATTACAATACAATACAATACAATACATTAGTAATACAATACAAAAGCAATACAATATGATACAATACAATACAGTACAAGTCAATACAATACATTGCAATGGTATGGGATTGCAAATTATATGGATCTTTCACTTAGTTAAGAATACAAAGGAGGATGAATAGTATAGAATCTGCACTATAAAATAAAGTACTTCTTAAATACCCCAATTTGAACTCCATCGTCATGATTATAATGTGTTTAATGGCAGAGGAGCCAATTGTCATTATTATTAGATCCATATAGCTATGCTATGATACTAATTGAAGTTTATCATAGCCCATTTATTAGAAATTAACCCAATGGCAATCGCTTCACGAATTTACAATACATGACTCTTCATAACGATTGTTATCTTGATGCTTATAGTAAATCATGTTTTAAAAATACCATATCGATTTTCGTATTTTAGATATAAGGATATAATACCCATGTTAAGAATATTGAAAATGGAATTTCAGAACGACAGTAACTGTAATTTCAATTGAGAAAGAAACGGAAAGAGAAATTGAAGTCTTTTAAAATATTGTAGTTATTCATTCTAGTGGTATTTCATGTTGGTTGTTATTCACACTGCCATTAATCAACGCCAAAAGATAAGGTTTCTAACAAAATAATATTACACTACTATCATGTCGCTAACTCGGTAAGGTCCGTCTGTGTAGCGCTGGCAATAATTCTAATTTAGTGTGGATCTACGAAATATGAAGAGATCTCATTCTAGAGTGAGTGTTTTTTTTTGTTTTTTTTATCTTTATTTGTTTTATTTTGTTTTATTGTATTTTATTTTTTTGGTTTCTTTTTAGTATTATTTGCCTTGATCTACGCATATAGAGTCGTATATAAAGTTTTTATATAGATTTAGATTTAGACTACCCTTTCTCAGCAATGAATCTAGGCTCTAGATTTTCTTGTTTTTTGATAATACATGTACATGTATTGCTATAAAGGATTGAGATTTCTTACCTGTTTGTTCCTTCTGATTATATTGTATTTTTATCTCCATCGGAGAATTTATTTTGATCTAGAATAAAAGAATGTTTCATGTAAGAAATCATAATGACTTATTTATAGAATAGCGAATAAGAGCAATAAGTTTAACGCCAAGGTTTCTGAAAATATAGAGCAGCCTGAAACACAGTCATGTCAACTGTCACGTTCCAGCTCCTCACATCTGCGATTTCATGACAACAACGACAAAATCATTTTGACAATTATATTCCATATTTATTGGACAATTAGAGAAGAGCTATGTCCAATAATAGCAATTACGAAACAAAATTTCCGGACAGAAATTGTCCAAATTATACATATCGCCTTTTAAATATTGGTTTTTCTAAACCGTAAACCGTATCTGGTATGATATTGCAACGATGACAACAACCACAACATCGACTTATGCTCTTCGCTATTATTTTACGGTTTTAAGCAGCAAGGAATTCCATTGAAATACAATGCTACAATAATTTTAAAACATATTCCATAAATATATAGAATGAAAGCATTTAAGAAGAATTGAACAAGAGATCGGTTATAAAAGCGGAAAAGCCTTATAGAGGAATTATCTTGTGGAAAGGTGGAGCAAGACATTGCATAGAATGGTTGAGAGAAGAAGGGATTGAGAGAGATGGAATAGAGAGAAAGAGAGAGAGAGAGAGAGAGAGAGAGAGGAGGGGGAGGGGTTATGATCAGATTGTCAAGGGACATAGAAGTCAGCGGGGTTGGAACCACAAGGCAAAGCTGGGGAGCAAGAGGCCGAGAAATAGAATTAAATATTCTAGTCTTCTTTTAATAACCTCTTCGGTGGTCTAGATTAATTACTCTATGGCCATTTTTAATTTTAACTTTAATATATTAATCATGTATATGATATTGGCGGTCAACGGAGTGAAAACTGAAGATTCCGACCGGCTAATGCATGTATGATTATTTATATTCAAGTTCTCGCAATGGATTTAGTGTGAAGCGAATCATTTATGGCTAGTGTGACTGTAATAAGCATCTGCTCATTATTCAATTATTATCCGAAATGGATATTTCTAAAAATTTATCATAAATAATCGTGCAATCGCATGATAATTAGTTTTGATAATTTGGAAGAACTTCCGACATAAATTTGAAGAATGCGATAGAATTATCCTTTTATCTTAATCATTTTAATGTGGTTTTGTAAAAGAGTGTATTTTTTAATAATTAGAGAGGCAGTTGTTATTCTTGCCGTATTCTTTTTGCTTATTCTTTCCGGTTACTAAGAAACTATTTTACGTCACTGTTGTCGATGAGACCGGGAGTCCGCGTCTATTCTGTAACCTACGAAACCGCAAGATAAGTGAATGATAATTATTCAGTGTGTGTGTGTGTGTGTGTGTGTGTGTGTGTGTGTGTGTGTGTGTGTGTGTGTGTATGTGTGTGTGTTGTTGTTTTTTTGTGTGTGTTTTTTAGTTGTAACTCGACTGATTCCCCGAGCAGTGATAAGGAAAATACACAATAATACTTTTGCTTATTGTTGCCGGTTGCTAAAAATAGAATGACAATAAGATTTACACCATTGTAGTCACAAATATTGTAATATCGATACCAACGGAAGTTCAAGAAATTCAGCCTAGACTAGACTACAATGTGTCATAACGATTAATTTATATAATATTAACCATTCAGCCAACTTCTGCCAGCTAAAAACGTGATACCGGTAATAATGATATTGTTGATCATAAGTCAAAGTGTGTGTATTATGTAACCATGTCAAGGTAAGAATAACTTCGGTCATTGATTTATAGACCCAAGTAAATTAGCACTAGTAGGACAAGATAACAAAATACGAAATAACACAGAAAACATTCATTATGAGTAACAGTAACAATCAATAGAATAAAACTTACTGACATTGACAACTAATTTCTGTGCGATAAAAAGAAAGATCAATTATGTAGTAGATTTAGACTTAATTCAATTTATGTGGGTTTGTGAATGTGATGTGATGGTAGTTGGTGGATTGGATATTATCTATGACAATTTGTCGAGATTAAATAAACTAGGCCTTTATATTGATCCATGATCCAGAAGATAGATCTAGAATCTAGATCTTGATGTACATTCCATTAAAACATGGACTGAGTTTTGTTTGTTTGTTCTTGCTCTTGTTGACATATTTGGTGGGGTTTTCTTATTCGTGGAGCAGGCTTAGGCAGCTCCTTAGCCTAGCTCTACCAATGATAAGATTAATTGCCTTCCGCCATTCCTTCGTTTCGACCCCCCCCCCCCCCCCATCCCATTCAATCTGGCCCTTGGCTTCCACAACATTTTACTATGAGTTGCATGATCCACACGGTAGAAGTAGAAGAAGCAATCGAAAAGAACAATCGAAGTTTAAAGGTACACTCCTAGAGATGACTGCTGAAGCAGGTTTCTTCTTCCCTGCGCCCCTTATTTTGTCCTGTCTTGAAAAGTGCTCACACGAATGATAAATATAATGATAATCTTTAGTGATTGAACTGTAGATCTATCTTTATCTTATAAATAATATTGACAACGGTAGCTAAAGTCCCGTTGCATGAAAATATTTCCATTTAAATTTGATAATATTCTAGATCTAGATTTAAATTTTGTAAATAAGGAAGGGAGAAGACAGTAGTATGATTAATAGGTTGAGAGAATGTTAAAATTCAAAATAATTTTTCCTACTTTGCTATTCGATCTGATAGAGAACGACTTGATCTATTCAAACTTACAACTTTCTTAAAATCAAATCTAGATCTAACCATTGTTTAAAATTAAGCAAAAAATAAAAACAAAAATACATTACCGAAGGGAAATTTGCCATATTTATTATTTGAAATGCCATCGAGCCACAGCAACGAGAATAGCAATACCAAAGTAAAAAATCAGCATAGGATGATAGGATGATCTAGTTTCCGGCGAAAGAGAATCCCATACAGATGGGACCGAATGTTTGAAGGAACGTCCCACAAATTTTGTTTTGGACATAATGGTGTGGAGTGAGTGGTCAGGTAACCCTTTCGTTATACTAATTTGGGCTTTTAGCATACCATTTTTGACCGAAAGGACTCAACGCACGTGGTAACACTTCGTTAAGTTGTACGAAGTCTTTAGCATACGGGCAATGTAAATCAAATCCAGCGGCCACCCACACCTGACCTGCACCAGATGCGGAAGAGAATACCGCTCCTAAATTGAACTGTTCAGCCATAGCTGCCACTGCACCAACACAGTGACATCCAATTTGCGCAATATCCATGCTTGTCAGCGACCGATGAAAGCCATCAACTAATTATACAGTGCTTGGTATGTTCTCTTTTCACGTAGCTTCCCCACTGCTCTCAGCTGTAAAAAGAGCATCTATGATCAACATTAAAAGGTCTTGTTCAAATGCCAGCAAAGCGCTGATAAAAACGGCTACAGGCGGTATGCACTTCAGAATGTTGAAGTCACAGGTCAAATGGCCTACTGGAGATGACGTAATGTCTTTTAGACTCCACTTTACGCGGGGAGACGGAATATAACCCCATCTTTATTTTGATGTATTCTATACATGTACCAACTTCATATTCTTTTGTCATGATGAGCAATGAGGGAGAATGAGTGAAGACATATCACTTTTTTAAAATCACTTTTTCCTTTAAAATTTGTTTACTTTGGCCTTATATAATTTTCCACGTTCTATATGACTATTTTTGGCTTGACATTTGTCCATGAAATTGAACATGTCAACAGGATGAAACCAGACAGAGATGAAAAGACCAGTGCCATTGGCTAGACATGTATATGATTACTTCCAGACAGGAAGCTTTGTTGTAAATATTTTATATTATTATTATTATTATTATTATTATTATTATTATTATTATTATTATTATTATTATTATTATTATTATTAT